>JANRGW010035854.1:0-14334 GCA_024733675.1 Psilopsiagon aymara
GGGGCCCGGACCGGCCGCGGGCCGTTGTGAGCCTCGCCGCCGCTTTGCCGCTGCTGTGACACGTTGCGGTTGTGCCGCGGCTGGGGTACGGGAGGCCGGGCGGCAGGGCCCGGGGCAGCCGCCGCGGAAGGCGTGGGATGCCCGGCAGAGCGGCCGGCAGGGATTGACACGGCTGTAACATGCCCTGCGGCAGGAAAACAAACACACACGGTGCAATTTCCTACTTGGAACGATGGAGAAAATTGTAGCAGGAAGCCAGAATGGGATGTGGAGCCACATCACAGGGTCATTTGCGCTCAGCTGAGGATGAAGAAGTGGACAAGAGCCTGGGAGTCCCTGAAACCATGCTCCTCTGATTGTCAGTCTGCTGCTCAGCGAGCACCCCGCTACTGCGGAGGGGCAAAACTTCGTGACAGCCCAGGAGTAGAGCCTGGATAGTCACAAGTGGCAGAACTGGCTGCTGGTGGAAGAGGAGCAAGCCAAGTGAAAGCAGTTGCTCAGGAAACAGGGCCTCATCCTGGTACTGAGCGGCTTCCCATGCTGCAGTCCGGCACTCTGGCTTGCTCCCAAGAAACTCACAAAAAAGCAACGCGAGATGAAAGTTTGCTGTATACAAACCTGGTCCCGTATTGAAAGTTTGAAAAAGCTTGAAAGTCACCGCTGTTGGACACATCCATAGAGGGCTTTTCATCTTCAGCTAGTCAGTTTGTACCTGAAACACTGACCATGCTTCTGCAAACCTGTTAACAGGTGTATCAAATAGCCACAGTAAAGCAGGCAAAGCAATGTGCAATCAGATTTTTCTGGCCAACAGCACCCCCACCCCCACAGAAGGTGATGAGGCGGCTGCCACCACCCCCTGCAACCAAGGCTACCATCCTATCACACCAGCTCCATACACTGCCAGCAGCACCTGTGTGAACACATGATGGCATTTCTGTGCCGTGAACCCAAACACATGCTGTGAACCCAAACACATGCCATGGTGCTTACCTCACACTGACACTGTCCCCAGCACGCAGCCAGCCTGAAGCGTGGCAGCAGCAGGTGATAGCCAATCCACCACAGACCTTGCGCTTTCCAAAACAGATGAGCAAATCTGAGCCAACACGGAATCTGGGACAGTTCAGCACTTCGTGTCATGTGCTTGTAGCATTTATGACGCACTATGACATTCTGTGAAGCTGGATTTACTGTTTCAAACCACAGTTTGATATTTTGGCATAAAACTTCTCTGGTAGTTCTCCCTCTCTCTCCCAGTCCAAGCAATCTCAGTTACACTGAGGGAGGAGAATAATGGACAGGAGTGTACATTGTATGCTACAGTACACCATACAGGTACAGCAACATTGGCTTGAAATTACATTTAAATCTGCAGTAACAGAAACCACCCTGAGACATGCCCCGTCTCTCCAAACCCCTCCTTCCTCCTCAAACCATCACAGCAGAATTCACCTGCCTTCCTTCTCATTTCATCACATCCCAACTTCAGTCTCTCTATCGTCACTGTCTTTCTGGCTACCTTGTATATTGTTTCCTCTGCTCCCTTGCAAGATGGCCTGAAATCCATCTTGCACCTCTGCTCTCTTCACAAACACCAGCTTCCTTATACTCCAAACCACTCCAAGTGCTTGACTTCATTGCTTGCACCTTCAAGGCTATCATATTGCTCTGTGCTTGTATCTCTTAGCACATGCTATCTTAACATGAAATGCTAACATTGCATTTCTCTGAAGCAACTCCTTCTCCTTCTAGGGTTACATAAACAAACAAGCAATCCTTCCCTGAATATTCAGGACAAAACTAAGTTTTAATGAATGTTTCTATTTGCCCACTTCTATGGAAGTTTTCATGGGGCAGGAAGCCTGTTTCTTTCAAAAAGGAAAGTTGAAGCATAATGCCATGTAAGAAAGCTCAATGAAGTATTTCTAATAGGTATGGAGCATACTGAATTATAGCAGATTCAAATGTGTTCAAACCTGATGACTCCTCATGTTTAAAATTTCAGCATTAATACTATTTAGAATGAACAAGGCTTAAATCTGTTTGCAATTCTTAAGACAATTTCAAAATTGGGGTCTTTTTTATACAGAAAAAATATGTTAAATCCAAAGCAATGAATTTCAAATGACACCCAAGAGGAGACTTATCCTTCTCCAAGTACTTATTTTTTCCAGTTTATTTTGAACTTCTAAACATAGAGTAACAAACAAATAATTGCTTTCTGGAAGAGGAACAACCACACAGCAGTAGCACTGCTATTAACTACTGATAAAACCTATAGGACGGTCCAGAGTAAACAAGGCCTCTGAAGCACAGCCTTGACACCATTTTTGCAGGTTCTCCTCTGTTGGTATGAACACTACACCTTTCCACAGAAACATGGGAAACTAAATCATGACAAGGCACTATTTCATCCCAACAAGAACAGGCCAAATCCCAGCTCTGCCAATATGCAGTCGTATGATGCATTAACTAAAAAAGGTTTTCTATGAATAAATGTAATCCTGCCCATTCATTCACAGATAATTATGGTGAGTAAAATTATATAAATTGTCACTGATTAGGGACAAGAACTTTTCCTTTTCTCCCAATTCACCTGTGCTTGAGAGGATCCCACTGTGGCATAAGGAACTTTCAGACTAAGATTTCATGTACTTAAGTTATCCTTCGGTGTGGCCAGGTTGCCTTAAAACCCGCAAACCTATGCATTTCTGTTTCCTAATCCTTGTTAAGTAGAAAAGAAATTGCTTGCTTAAAATTCTTCATACTACTACACACCAACCGCTAAATTACTACTCACTGGCATGCAGGTAGGGCATTCCTGCAGGTGAGGATTTCTCAAGCACTAAGGGTCTCAAGGGAAAAATTCATAACCCTCCACTCAAGCCATCTTAAGTGCCCCCAAAGGGCCATCTTTCCCAACTCTAAAATAAATTTATACCAATCTCAAATAAAGGAGCATTTCACATGCATCAGTCTGCAGTTCAAACCTTTCAAATTCTCAAGCCGACTGGGGGGAAAGACGGAGGGGAAGCTATATGTGACACGTAGCAGCAATACTACCCAGCTGCTCTGCATCACTGCTCATCAGCCTCTTCCAGCAGTTTCTACAGAGGTCAGTCTCATTATCTACACAGAAACATGAGAAAGCTGAAGCACACAGCACACAAGTGGCTCATCTGCAGTCACCCTGCAAAGCCAAAACTAGATCACAGATCTGGTCTCTAGTCGAATGCTCTGTCCACTTACCTATGTTATCAGTTACATGCAAGTAAAAGGCAACAGTGTTCATAATAAAATGGAAAGGATATTGACATTTGAGGTCTAATTCTGGCTCATGTTTCTCCCCACTCCAATACATCCTGTATCATAAAAGCATCCTGGCAGACTTTGTGCTGCTAGCCCTGCAAGTGAGAGCAAACCAATCCTAGCTTAAAAGGATATCTGATTTGGGCACAAATAAAAGCTCCCATCACTCGGGTCTCCCACAGAGTAATCAACGTATGTATACAAGCATGCATGTGCATATATCGAGGGAATGGGGTGATGATATTAGAAAAATTAGACACTTTTTTTCGGGTAGGAAGATGGCAAAATGCCATCCAATAGGATGAGCAGATTTTAACCAGATAGAGCATACTGGAAAATACATTTCTGGGAATACTACTGCTTGATAGCTCAGCTTTGAGCTGTCATATTGCAGATAAGTACCATTCCCAATCCTGCTGTCAGGAACCTTTTTTGGAGCAGATTCTATCCCATTTTTCTGTGCCCCTGCCTCAAACTAATACACAACTTGCAAATGGAAAAGGCACATACAGTAAAGCTTAAATAGAACACCATCACATTTTTTTAAAATGTACTTAGATCATACACAGGAACAGTCTGAAAGGGCCCATATATATGATACATGAATATTCTTGACATAAGCATTAGTCTGACTATTGTGCTTTCAGTAAGTGTTCCAATTGCTCTTGTCCTGGTTAAAAGAGCTACTAAGAACATAGGAAATCATGACTAACTTTATGGGTATCTTCCTAGTGCATATCAGAACTTACTGCAACATTTTTTCAAAGATCATTAAGATAAAATTAATTGCTTCAGGAGAGACCTTACCTGGTAAATGATGCAGCCTTGGATGTCAGAAATGACAGCAGAACCATTTTGCTGCTCTAACAGCAGGAGCTATCTCCTCTAGCAACAAGCCAGGTGTCTCCAGTCCCGGGGAAGTGGCCTATAAAACTCTTACCTTCTCCCTTTAAACGCTAAGGATAATTTTCCTCCTGTTTCATCAGACAGCAAAAGCAATCATCTCTTTAAGCAGCAGCAACTGACACCTATTTGCTAGGTAACTGCTGCTGTTAGAGGGGATTAAGTACAACTGACTCAACCCTGATAAGGCAAAGCCACCACCTCCCATCTGCACCTGAAGAGACCTCAGGGGAGCAGGAAGTCAGCCACGCCTGCCAAACTGGGGCATGAATGCTGGCTAGAGCCCCCAACACCAAACCAAGATATGTATCCCCTGCAGGAACTGGGCCAGACCAAATACACACTGAGCTGCCACAAAGCCATTGGTAGCAGGAGATGCAGAAAAGCATGCAGGGTCTGTCCCACTGGCAGCCATGCTTCTCAGCCCAGCTGGGCAGGGGTCTCAGCAGGAGAGAGCAGCACACACTACAGGCTCTCGCCTAAGACAGCAGCGTGAACACTGCAAGGTAGGAAATGACAGAAAAATGCCAAAGCAGCAAAGGCCTGAGTGCAACAAACCCTACCCAAACAAGCATAAGTAATATGCTTCACAAGAAGGCTAAATCCAGCCAACTTCTAGCAGTGTACACATGATTTCTTAACAGACAAGGCAAATTTGTACAGGTGAGTGGTTGATCTGTGCCTCTGCGGGAGCATCCCATCTAGGACACAAAATACGCTAGCTCACACATTTAAGAGCTGCCATGCAACTGGAGTTCAGCATGTTTTCATCAGGCAAACCTAAGGGCAAGACAGCTTCTCCTGCAGGGTCTGACATACCATGAGGAAAACAAAGACTAAGAAAGGAAGTAACAGCATGGGTTTGCCAAGGGTTAGGCTACCAGGAACAGAAAGAACATCTCCATATTACCCCATGGTCTGCCAGGGAAATGCCATAAAGCTCATTTTACCAGATTCTGTTGTTCCTTCATCTTTACTAATGCTAGTATTCTTTCGTGTTAGGTATGGTACCACTTGCCATTTTTTCTTTCTAAACATGACATTTTTAAACCACTTGACTTACTGACACAAAAAAAGTCTTTGTGGATTGATTTTTATCCCAGAAGTGCCAATTCTACATTGTTATTTGATTTCAGAGAAAAATATGACACTCAAAACTTTGCACTGTTTAAATGTTATTTTATTAAATATCTTCAGTTCAAGGTTTCATTGTAACAAAGCTATGAAGGTTCTACCAACATTCAGACCAAACAAACAAACACTAGCTAACTTTAATTATTTCTATATCATGCAAAAATTCTGCATCAAATGCCTTCCATTTCCTGTTTAAAATGTGATATTTATAATATATATTATATAGATGCTTATATTAGCCCCATAAGAGAACATTAAGAATGCTAAAGGTGTACAGCTGTGTTTGATAATGGCCATACCAAGCTAAGGTTCTCATTAACTTAAAAGGAAACAAAACAAACACAAAAAAAACCCAAGAGAGTTTGTCTCCAAGACTGTGCAAAACCAAAAAAACAGTTCTGTTCTTTTAAAATTTTCTCTGAAAGATGCAGATACTTGATACATAGGGTTCTTTTTAATTATTAATAAGCATCGGGAAAAGAGACAAGATCAGACCTAAAGAAGGCATGCATAATGTTTTGTCTTTATCTTTTTTAAAATGGTATTAATTGCAATCTCCTGTTTGCTCTCTCTTTGTGGCTTAAAACAAAAACATCTGAATAAAATATCAAGGCTTTTAACTTTTCCACTTCACTCACTGGCTTAGTGCTGTCTTAGAAATGGTTTGAAATAATAAAATCTAGTGTTTGCCCCCCATGGGTTCAGTTCCTACACTCTTCCCTGGGGTGGTGGAGGAAGAAAAGGATATCTGCTCAGACAAAACTGGGAAGTGTGGATGGTCTTTTTCCTGCATCATGGTTTGGCTGATCTAATCCTGGTGTCGGATAGCACCTCTCTAACAGAAGGAGCAGAGCTATCTGTTGCAAAGCGTCAACTCCACTTTGTGCAACAGCTTTTATTTTCTGCATTCTCTTAAATAAGGATTAAAATTCCAAATTGGCTTTCTTCTCTTCCTTAGTCTGTGAAAAGGTTGCCTCACACTTAGTATGCTGTCAATGTAATCACTTCAACTCCCTTGAAAGATACAAAAAATGAATAGGGGGAGACAGAAATTCAGGTAAAAGCCTACCCCAACTTCTGCAAGCGATGCCTTCCCTTGGTCAAAACAATTGCTATCAGGGTCCACCAGAAGGCCATTTTCTTCTTGGGGCTAGGCTCCCTCCTTGATAAGGTCAACAAAACACTTCCACATTCCCCACCCAATGAATAAAGGAACTGGACTCCTTTTACAGCAAAGAAAAGAAAGGAAGATGAATTGGCCCAAAGGACAAACATCAGATCACATGTGCTAATTCCCTTTCCCCTCTGCTTCATGAGGTATCCTCTAACACACCCAGAGGCAACACAGGGAGGTGGCCTGGAGTCCTTCTGCTATGTTTTTTGAGGTTCTGATCTGATAGTTCTCTGTTTTACAACATCACTGTAAAAAATAGAAAAATTACCCAAATAAACACTAGGAAACATGACACTTACAAACATCAGATGGGTTAGTGGTGGGGAGAAGCACCTGGCTGGGGCTGCTGGCTCCAATTGCTATTTTACTCAGAGACCAAACAAATCAAATAGGAGGCCAGGTAACCCCTTTAATTCTATGGGTGCATATATTTCAGTATAAAAAACACACGCTATTTATGCTTCATATAGGAGTGTATGTGCAAGTTTTCATGAAGAACATAACACTAAGTTTTTTGTCTGCTTCCTAAGGAACACGTGTTCTGCAGCACTGTGGATCCCAACTACACTAGTAAAAAGGAAACAAAAATTAGAAAATCCCACACATATACCCTCTTCCTCTAAAATCTCTGCTCTTAACACAATGCCCTTTTTGTCCTGTTAGATTAAATAAGCTGGCTTCAAACCTCCACGTTTGGCCAGGTAGTGGCTGTTTCTAAAACCATATCTCTGAAGAGCAAGCTTCTATTTAAGTTCGATTCACTTAAACCCCTTTTTCAAAATTCCTCCTTCCACCTTTAATCTTAAATCAACATCCCACTGTTGGGTTTGTTTTCTAATAAAAAAAAAACAAACAAAAAAAAAACAAAACAAAAAAAAAAAAAAAAACAAAACAAACAAACAAAAAAAAAACAAAAAAACCGAAACAAGAAAACAAAATAAAAAGAAAGTCTGTTTTGGGATCCAGCAGCCGAGCAACCAGCTTTCTGTAGCGTTCTTGCTGTGCAGAAATCAAAGAAGCAGCAGGCTGGTCAGTCTGCTGGGCAACAGGAAGAGAAGCGCCTCCTCTTTCGTGAACCCCAGTCTTCACACTGGCTCCTCTGGGGTCTCCTCCTTGCCACCTCTCACGGATTGAAGTAGCAGCACAGCCTGAATGTGATGGTACCTTCCACCATGGCGTTGCGGAGCACCGTTCAGCCATCCGCTGCTCAAGCTGCCTCCTTTTTTGCTCTCCCTCTTTCTCTCTCCTTCACTTTTGCTTTCCCCCTCATTTAATTTCTGAAAGATGTTCCAGCTGCTGCCATTTCCTTAGCCCTGGGGGAGGGGCATGTTGGATAATCTGTCATTTATTTAGCATTATTCCTGTTCTTTATTCTTTTATACAAACAACATGTCTTTTTTTTTCTTTTTCTTTTTTTTTTTTTTTTTTTTTTTCAGATTTAAAAACACCTTCGTACAGCAGAAACAGACACGATGGATCCATGGAAAACAACAGAAAGGCAGCGCCCGGAGCATCAGATGCATGCAGGGTTTCGTGCATTTGGCTGCTGCCTGATTGTAATTTGTATTTATTTTTTTAACGTCAAAACAGACATGACCGTTGCTGTCACTCAGGCACTCCAGAGCTGCTTGCTAAGAAGATATTGCCCTCCAGCTGAGTATCTCCACAAGTTGCTGCAGTCAGGAAGTAGTGTCCACCAAGAAAGGAGAGGGGAGAACAGGATGGAAGATGGAAGGAAATAAAGCCAAACATTAGCTGTACACAATTAATGAAACAAATTCTCCACAGGCTAATTAATTGGTGCAGGCAGAAACCCTTCCTATCACAACACAAATTGGAGCTTGTGAGAAGGGCCCTGAACACAAGAGGCACACACTTCCCTTCCAGTGAAAATGAAATACTTGCTAAGATCAGTTACTTGAGTGATTGGAGCAGACTGCACCCACTATCTAATAGTGACATCCCAGAAGCTGAAGCAGTTTCCCAAGACATACCTGAGGCTGCGATCCTACAGAATAATTTCTGCCTCACTTTGTGTTGGCTTTTGCCTTGAACTGAAAGGTTTTCTTTGGTGTTTTTTTTTGTTTGTCTTTAAGTCTGCAGACATTTTATCTCATGTTCTTAATATTTAAACAGCCCTTCCACACACCCCCCCCCCCCCCCATGGAAATCCTCTCCTCTGATTAACCTCAAATTTCTTTAATGGCTGCAATATCCTTTTAAGATGACTTACTCAAAACTGAACTCTGCCTTCCAGGTGAGAACAAACCACTGATTCATGTTTAAGCATTCTTATTCACCTCACTCATTCTTCATCCTTACCCTTTACTGCACATGGCCAGTGGTGCTCCAAAAGGATTCGGTGTGTTCAGATGGGGGCTGCCCACACTGACCCCACTCATAATTGCACACGGTTACACCTTCTTCAGAACCCAGAAATGCATGCAAATATTTTAGCTTCAATTTAGTTTATAGGCTTTTTAAAATACTCTTCCAACCAACATTTTGTGGTTTGGAAATGGCTTCTGCTCTGCAATTTTCAGAAACCCTCCAGCACATACTTTTGGAGGAGGTGCAACATTTCAGCAGCCAAGTCAGTGAAATATACCTCTTCCGTAGCAGCTGTGACTCTCCATTCCTAAGCTTCCTCAGAATTCCTAGGCGCAGCCACTGAGCCATACTAGTCTTTAATAATTTCTTCTGCATCTTTTTTTGGACTAAATCCATGACAGAAGTCTCCCTCAACATCTCTGATGAAAACTGACGCAAGTAAGTTATGTTTTGTTTCCCTGCAAAGGCTTTATCCTTCTCATTGCCTTACTCCCTTGAAATTCAGCTGATGGCCCAGCTCTCTTGAAGGCTTCCCTGCTTCTTGTGCCCCAAATTGGCTTTTGCTTTTCAAAGTCCATCTGTGACCTCTGCAGTTTGCTTGTGATAGTTCACATTCCTTTCCACTGCCTTGAGTAGGGTCGAATCCTTCACATGTAAGAACAAAAACTGCTCTTACTGCGCAATCAGCATGCAGGATTAAGACTCAAATAGTAACTATACTTGAATGGGTCATCCTCAAAGCAGCACATTAAAAAAAAGCTTGTCTCTCAGGTGTAGGGTTTTTTTGTTTCCCTTTGAATAGAAAATCTTTAGTAAAAAGATCCTAACATTAAGAAACTTAGATCTTTAAAATGAAAGTGACATATACTTCAGCCTAAAACAAAAGGAGGCAGAAAGACTTTGTACATCTAACTAAAAAAACCCAGAATGGCAATAAACAAGAATGCCTAAATGCTGCAGAAGTAAATGGATCTGCTGTCCTTCAGGAGCAAGCAGAAATCATTTCCTCAAGTCAGATTTTGTAATTGAAGTTTCCTCCAATGCCGAATTGTGGCAAGCTAGCTGGGGATATTTTAAATCCTCTGATACTATCCTTTGTTTAGATTTTTTTTCTTCCTTGAGTTTTCTTAACATTATACACTAAACACCTTCTACTAATCAGAAAATCAATAGTAAATTTTTATATGACATCTTTACCTTTGTGGCATAGAAATTTTTCTATATAGATTTTACAATATTCTCTTTTAGAATACAACATTCTCACAAAAAAAAAAAAATCTCTGAAATCATCACCAGCACGTAAGGGTAAATCCCTGACATCCCTGGGAAACAGCAGACCTGCACACAGCATGAGATACTCTTCCTCGCTGCTCTGGATTAACACTCTGGCAGAGACAGAGCTAAGTACCTGGGAGGAAGCACTGCTGCCACAAGGGTAAAAATAAAAGCTCAGAACAACCATCTGGCACATGACTCCAATTCATCAGGCAGATAATCCTACTGAGTCCAGAGGACAGCACAAACAGAAAAGAACACCAACTGACCAGCAGAAGTTTTTAGCCTACAGGCATCTAGAACCAGCTTTCCCCCAGCCAGCTAAACAACCTTGAATACTGAATTCCCACATACAGCAGCCTTCTCTGTGTGTATGATGAATGCTTTCCCTTGCAATCCATACCCGTATTTGATCCTCACTGGAGAGGTGCTGCAGGAGCTCCAGAGCAGTGGTAGTGGACATTCAGCCACTTGCCATCTCGGCGGTGCCAGACGCGGGTCTCTTCAGACTGCGTGGTGCGGGGCCGGCCTTGGCCATCGATATACTGTGTCAGGCGGATATATGCGATGCAGGCAGCATCTTCACCAATGACATGGACATGGGGGTTCAGGATGGTGGTGTGTATTGGCTTGCTGTTCTTCGACAGTACTGGCAGAACATACAAATGCATCAGCTTCATTTTACTACTAAAAAGGTACAGCCCCCAGCATTCTCTACCATCTTCTGTATTCTACTCACCTTCTGCTGACTTCTGGGATACAATAAAAATTGCCCCTGCAATTTTCCAGGCAAAATCCAAGTAATTCTTTCCCCATCACCTGTTTGTCGCTTTAGGAACTGCACTCTTATTATTGCCTACAATACCCTGACCCCTTTGCTCCCACTTCTTCTGCAAAGCATACTTGCCACATTTTCATCAGGGCTGCTGTTACTTCAGTTATAGGAAAAGATCCTTTAATTACATAATTATTACAAGGGAGCCAATAATCAGGAGATCTTTAAGCTGGGCCTGCATTAAATATGAACAAGTCTCAGAGAAGTGTAAAAGTCACTCCTCAACAGGCTTTTGAGAGACACAAAGTCTCTGATCTGCGGATTAGAACTGAAATCGTTGCTGAAAAGGTTTTTGAGAGAAATCATGCTGGCTCTTATGGATGCCTCACAACCCATGCAAAATCAAGCTGTTGCTGGTTCTGATAGCCAGTAAAAACAAGGGCAATTTCCCCCCCAGAATGTGGCATAAAGAAAGATCAGAGAGAAAGCTGTTGGTGTTACCAATTCTACCCACTCACAGTTCTCGAAGTAAAATTTATGGAAATCCATTCCTTCAACCAGGTTCCCCAGTGCTTCAGGTTCAAATGAGGTCAAGCCAGGATCACAGATTTTTCTGCAAAGAAAAGCACCACTGGCTTACAGTCTGCATTTGAGCCCAAGGGCTATTTACACAGTGAAGTGCTGCTATGGTGTTTGACTCACACCCTGTGTCCACCTAACTATTTCTCTAAGGAGTAAGTTCCCGGAGGACTCAGTCCTACTGCAACAACACAGAGGTGGTCTTGTTTGGCATTTCACATAAAACAAGCCTTTAGGTTTCTGATTTTCTTTTATTCTCTTTCTGCCCATCTCACTGCCCTTCCCCGTATTTTTCTTACAAAGCCAGGACATTTTCCTTTTGTCATTCCCGTTGCTGTTTTATACCTGACTTCTACTTGATGTTCATTTAGATAGCTCTATCATATCCCTAACTCCTAACTGATGGAAGCTAAAAAGCATACAACTTTTCATCATCCCTGAGTGCATGATGACAACTCATATCCAGAAGCCAGAACAACACCTGCATGCAAACCTATAAACAACCTGTCAGAAGACATCTGTACTTACGTATAAGCCTCAAAATCTCCATTGTTGATGGCTTCTATCAGCTGCTCTGTTATCTTAATGATCTCTTGCTTACGCACTGCAAACAAGAAGGAAGAGCAATTTAATTGTGCATAAGACTTCAGTGGGCACAGGGGGCTAGTGGGTGCCTCCTACAAGCAATTTGTGAAGCACCATTAGTCTAGATCTCATAGAATGCTGCTTCCTGCATTCTGGAGAGATGCAGTAATGACAGCCATCCACATGAGAGTAGGGCAGGCAGTGATATGAAAGGGGAATGGTGATCCCATAATGCAGGGAGAAAAGAAATAAAAATATCTTGTTAAATTTTTTTCTTCTAGAGAGGTCTGAGGCACCAGAGGTGTCTCCTAAATGACAGCCTAAGGTGCTTCTGGGGAGTCTGACCAATGAATGGTAGTGAACCTGCCAATGGGAAGCACTTGTTTGGCAGCTTAAGTTGTGGAAACCTTTCACCACAGTAGTAATATACAAATGGCCACCACACTGATCAAGCCAATTGGAAAAAGTCTCCCAACAACTTGCCTATCACCATCACCAACGCCTCAGCTATTATGAATGCTGCAAACAAGCAACTGGGACATGTACGGATGTCTTTCTGCAAGCTAGAAAGACAACCACAGCAGGATGGATGGGTTGGATGAGCAGGTCCTAGCTATATACTAGTGCACACTCCATTCCTCAGGCAGGTAGCTTCTGCCAGTCCCTGTGGCACAATTCTTTTCAGCACTCTGACTGCACTGCCATCAACTCAAGCCAGCACACTGGACTTCAGGATGAATGAAGAGAGGGGCTAGCTGTCTACTGTTACTTGGCTGTCTCTCGACAGGACCTCTGTATTCTCTTCTCTTGGCTTCCCACAGCTGACTGCCCAGGCCCCATCTCCTCTGAGGTGTTCCATCACCCATGCTGACCTCAAGAGCTCTCCAAGTTTGGGTTGGCCCTGTTAAATAACACAGTTTTAGTTCTAGGACTATATGTGCACCATCTATATGCCTGAGCTTACGTGCACACCCTCACATTTCTTCAGCCTCACCACACTTTTGCTGTAGACAGAATATCCTGTATATTATACAAGCATTTAGGAGGTGCTCTAGCATTATCTTTGTTACCAAATAATTTATAATCCTTACCACCAGAAGCAGAATTTATGTGCCCTTAGGCATCTAAAATGCAGGTGTCTGATACGGAATCAGCCACTTGACTGTTCCTCCTTTAGGCTCTGAAAGAAATAGGCACTTCTGGAAGTCTCACCTGAGACATCTTAGATGCCTATAATTAGAGGGATGGTGTTTAAATCCAACCTACCACCTTTAGATGTCCAAGTCAGGGAAGCTGAATTCCACTCTAAATGCCAGAAAATGCTATCTTAACTGCTCTCCCCTGTATATTTTAATCCACATATGCATCTCATCCCACCATTGATAAGGGCAGCTGAAGAACAAGAAGATGATAATCTCACTGGCTATGAAAGATGTTTGCACCCACTCTGGAAATCAGTGAAGAGAATTATACTGCCCAGCCAGCCCCAACAGAAACATCTCAGAGAGGGGACAACTGGCTCATAACAGTAGAGGAGCTGGTTTTACCACTCAGGCTGTATGCACTTCCACACACTGAAAGACGTACACAGGAGATGGAACTAGATGATCTTACGGTCCTTTCCAACCCTAACTATTCTATAATTCTATGAAATAAGTCAAAACAATACAGTGGGCTATGTCTATTGTGGAAAAAGTCCTTATAAGCAAGTTGTCTGGAACTGCATCTGCATGATGCAGGGCTCTACTTGTTGGACCTCTCTCCCATATAGAGCACACTCTGATGTGTGCAATGTCTGGAAGATGGGGTCCATGGGAAAGGCTCCATGTGGGACAAGCAACGAGAGAAATCTTCATACCGCAGCCACCATGAGCTGACTCATCTCAAGGAGACTGGCAACCCCAAGTGTCATGATGCAGCAGCATCCACCCTACCCTTCAACACAAGTCCATTCCATCAGACTGCTCATCTTCTTGCTTTCACTACATGTCCCAAGCCACAACTAGCATACAGGAGGTGATCCGTTTTTCCTGAGGGACAGAGAACCTCGGAATGTCACAGGAGAAGGCAGCATTCACGCCTGCCACTCCTGATGAATTCATGGGGCCTCCCAACTTGCACTGCAGAGGCATGAAAGGGAGGCAAGCACCCACCAGCATGGGTATGAAAGCGTGGATCACAGCTGTTGTACTTAGTTCTGAGTAACCAGAGAGGCAGCTCCGCTGCAGGCCAGCCCTGTGCAGCCGCCTGCGGACGGGCACAGCAC
>JANRGW010035854.1:14649-30033 GCA_024733675.1 Psilopsiagon aymara
CTGGCAGCGGCCGTCCTCCCGCCGACTGCGGCCGGTCCCTGTGCTCAGAGAGCGCTCCGTGCTGGCCCGGGCGAACGAGAGACACGGAGATGGAGAGAAGAAAGGAGAGGGGGCTTTACATCTACGGTAACTAGTATTAGTTGTGCTACGCCACTACTGCTACCCAGCTGCTAACTTACACGGTGCACGGTTAAGTACAAAGGGAACTACTGGAGTTAGCAAAGGCTCCGACCGAGCACGCTCTAACTCCACTGTCTGCACTGGGCTGTCCCAGGCATGAAGCTTCTCTTCACAAGACTGTGTAGCTGCAAAACAAATGTAAGCATTAAAATAACAAACAAACAAAACTAGAAAGCAAAATAAAAACTAACAGATAAGTACAAACACACAGAGCCCCAACCCGGTTGGCACACAGAGACATCCACATTCCAGCAACCTCGACCTGCTCTCCTGCCTCTGTCACCCTTTGGCTGGGCTGAATCCTGCTCAAGGGCAACACCCTGGTACCAGTGCAGATGACCCCTCGCAGCACAGTAGGAATCACATTAATGCTCACTACTGGAGGTAGTTTGAGGGTGACCTAAAACACTGGTCAGAGTAGTGACAGAGCAGCATGAGGGCATGTACGAGATGTGACTGATAGGGAAAGAAAGTAGGGCATCCACATCACTGCAAATCCCAATGCAGAGGGGAGCAGGGTGAGAGACCTCTGCCCCACTTGGCAGAGAAGTGATTTGGTACTCCTCAGCCTATGAAGCAAGGCCTTGCTATGAGCAAGAGGCACAAAGAAGTTAATAAGAAAGCAGTGATGAACAGTTCACAGCAAAAAGGACTTTAGAAGAGATCGTTTCCCTTCTATTCCGGATGGGCAAAATGCCCTTCCCATTGCACCTCACAATCCAGCAGTTTGACGTCCTTAAAGTAACAGAGACTCCAACTGCTGCATCATACAGGATATATTGGTGCTGTATGCAGGAAACCAGGGACGAAAGACTGGAGGAGACAGAAGAGGGCATACCTGTTCCTTCCTTCCCAGACTGACCTCAACGGATTAATATACTCAGACACTCTCAACTCACGTTAGGGATCATTCCATTACAGCTTGAAGTAGGCAGCTAGCATGGTATGTCTGTGTACATAGGGGAAGGGCTGGGAAACCCACCTAGACTTTCTCCAACTGACTAGCTCTTTTCATATCCATTTTCAGCCCCAGGTTCCTCTATGGAGGCAGCCAGTTCTAGAGAGATCAGGCAGATGGCACTGTCTATAACTGGCAGACTAACCACAGTACCAGCTGAGCTAGCAAGACAGACACACAAGGTAAAAGCTCACAACAGAGAAATGCCCTTCAGAGACAACATTATCCAAGGATTTTCACTCAGAGCACCTGACAATGGATATGGAAATGCTATGGGATCTTCCATCAGCCACAGCCTCTCTTCCAAGCATCCTTGAAGCAGTCTGTAAAACCCTTTTTTCTTTCCTGTTGTAACTGGTGAGCACCGTCCATGTCTGGGGTGATTGGAAGTTCTTCACAAATGAGATTGCATTCAGCCTTGCGCATCCCCTCCATCAGCAGACCTGCAGCACTGACCCCAATTACCACAAGGAGAACTAAGAGATGCTGTGACTTGCCCAAGGACACCCTGCAAGGCAGTGTCTACAGAGAACTCCATGTCTCACTCAGATGAAAGCAAGAGAATGAAATTAGCTAGGATGAGGTTCTGACTGGGGTTTTGGAAAGGTTTGGAAATTTTCAGTGTGCAAAGGAGGGTATTTTTCAGGAAGGGAGATGATTTCTTTTTATTCTGGAGTAACTAGAAATGAAAAATCAACATTCTGGAAGGAAGTTGAGGAAAGGAAAAACTTTGGGGAAGGAGAAATGGGAAAGGTGAAGGGAGGGGTGGGAGAAAGATGCCATGAAGCACTGCACCCCTGGACTTACTGGCTGAGAAACAGAGAGAAAGCTGGGACTGCATGGACTCAGTCTGTGTTTTGCTCTCACTGTGCCTCCGTCCTTCAAGCACTGAGCTGCCGTCCCCGGTGGAGAGAGGGGGAGCTAGCATGGCAGGGAATTAAAACACAAACACAAACAAAACACGCAAGTTCAGTAAATAAAAAAAGAGAAAGGAAATAGGAGAACATTAAAGAAACCACAATGCTGGGCACAAAACATGCAGGAGTATCCTCCAAGGCAAAGCCAAGTAGACAGCTCTACAACATGGACCTGCTGTGCAATTTAGAATGACACAGGGAGGCATGGGAAGGGGCCTTTACCCCACCACAGTCGAAACAACGTATCCCTGAGGCAACTGTCACTGATGGACCAAGACATCCCCCACACGGCAGAAGAACAGATCTGCATCACCTGTTGTCGGCTGGAAATAAGAAATTGGCTGAGGAATTGCACAGAAACTTCCCTTTTCCCAAAGTCATGGCTATAAAGAACGCAGAGGACTCCAACACCCCCAAACCTTTTGGGCTACTCAGTTTTCCTTGAGTGCTTGCTTAGCTTAAAACACGGAGTGGCAGGAGCTGAAAAGGAACATCAGTGAACACTGCTACACTTAAAACTGAAGCGCTAAAGTTACCAGAGCTGGCCATAGCACAAACCATTACTGTGCAAGCTCCTTCCCTCCCAACCACCATTCAAGTGCTCCCTTCTAGTAAAATCATAACAAAAATTCCTTGCCTCTGCCAAAAAGAAACCCAACCCCAAACATCCCAAAACACCTCAGTCTTGATCTGCAGCAATGCAGCCCTATACAATTCTTCACAGATTTAGCCCTGGCCAGCTGCTCTCCTTCCCCCCACCTTCTGTTCCAGTCCTAGCCTATTTCTCCTCACAGCATTTCTCCTCCTGACTAACAGGACCTGTTGGCTCAAATGGCTTACGCCTGAGACCTCTCCTGACCAAAAGCTGCCAAAGGAGACAAGGTTCTAGACAAATATCTGTTCTGGATACCCAGCAGAGATTAGATAAGTCAGTTTCATTACCACACTATCAAAATCATCCAGTCCCCTTCCCTCAAGTCCATATTCCTCAACCATGAATTACTCTTCGGCAAAAAGGTGGGAACTAGCATACTGTTCTGTAAGGAGGCCAGGTCTTATCTGAAACAATCTCTATTGCAGAGCTCATTCACTCACTAACATGCCTTCTGCTCCCTATGACTCCTCAGAAGGGCAGCCAGCAGCATCAGGAACTAGCCCAGCTGAAAGAGGTGACATTGCTGCTACACCACAGGGTCAGCATTGATTTTTCCCTGGATATGTAACTCAGATTGATTACAGGGCAAATGAGAATACCTCTGCCTCAAAATGCAAACTATTAACACACTTGCCTCAGAATGCAAACTGCATTCACCCATCCTGGACCTGCTCATTCAGGAAAATGTCTGCTTGTCCTTCTTTAGGGACATGAGGAAAAAGAGAGCTGCTCAAACAACACGAGCAGATATAGGACTCAGAGCTCCTTCATCTGAAGAGTTTTACAAGCACAGAATATTTGCAGTATGGTCAGTGGAAGGTGTGAAAACTCTTCTCAGACTCTCCCTCTACTGGTGTCTCAGGCAAGTACACAAAAAATCATTTCCATGCAAGAGACAGTAGGCTGAGAATGATCTTCAACTTAGAAACGAAAATAGACCCAAAGGGAAAAAATTAACAGGGAAATGCAAGCATATCACAAAAGTGACTCCCAGAAAGGGGTGAGAATGGAGCCTGAGCAGTAAAAGAGAGGTTTCAGTTCCCTGTAACCTACAGGGAAGCACAAAACCACCACCAGACTCCAAACCTCAAGGGACTGGTAGAGATTTTCCACGCCTAGAAATGGACTGGAGATTAAAAGATTATGATATTTGCAAGAAAAGAATTCAAACTCTGAGATAAAACCAAATTAGCTTAGGGCAAACAATGTTTATACACCACAGGGCCCAGGTCAGCTGGTTCCCCAAAGCATGGTCCCACTGTGACAGGAATGACAGCATCATGGCAAATTTATGAACTGAATCAGACACAGGAATCTGGGAAGCTAGTTCAAGGCAATGACTGCATCTCCATGATCCCCTGCCTGCATTTAACTGTATTAGAAATTACAGGCAAAACACCTACCTTTCAGATCCTCGTCTTCAGTCGTGGTGTTACAGCTCTCTGTGGAACCCTGCACGGCAAAACAGAGCATTACCAGGCATCAGCAGTCAGGAGCATGAGTAAATAGTTGGATTTGTTTGTGAAGAAAGATGGGGAAAAGCACAAAAACATTGGCAGGGATGGCAGGGAGAGGATGATACAAGGAAGATTTGGATGGAAGCAGGCCAAATATTATGCAAAACATAACAGCACCTCTGCTTAGCTTTTGCATGTTCAAGCCGTTCAAGCTGTTCAAGCCATCCACCCAGAACTTTACAAGGACAGAAGTTACCAAACTGTCAAATGAGATCAAATGTGATTTGCTTCTATTTGGAAGAAGAGTAGCCACAAGAAGCTAAAGAAGGGCTCCCAGGCTTTCTCAGAGGAACAGATCTCCATTCCCAGATGAAAAAAACCAACTGTGTCAATGCCTGTGTCTTCCCTTCCACCCCATATATGAAAGAGAGTGGTGATTAGACACCATAGTTGGAAAGAGATGGTAATATCATCCCTACTCAGCCTCTTCCAGAGATCCACAACCATACAGTACAAACCTCCCAGTCTGCTACCAGCAGTATTCAGGAGCATGCTACAAACCAGAAGTCAGAAAGGTAGAAACCGAAGTAAGACACACAAAGACGAGAACCAAGAGAGAGAAGGGGAGGTTTCTCTGGCAACACACCCATCCCTTACCTTTATGCCATCTGTAGCATTATGGACAACAGTTGTTTGAGGCTCCTAGGAAAGGATGGAAGAATCATTAAATTCCAGTTCCAAAGCATTCTCTCATTTCTTTTCACTCCCCAGCAAGTGGAGAAAAGGTGACTGACATAAAAAAATAAACCAAACCACAAACTCCAAACAGCACACGAGTGCTTCTGTGTGCACGCACACGCTTCCTGCACAGAAGGTTTTCTGAAGACAGAGGCTGCATTAAAAGCTAGAGTCGCAAGGAGACAAAGCCCCCAGCTCCCCTGCAATTGCCCCTAATTCTCTATTTGGCTCCAGTGAACCAGCCTGGCACAAACAGCAGATGGCAACCAGGCAGCCAGTCTGCACCCTCGGCAGCCGTCCTGAAGTAGTGACCCCTTACCAGCGGCTTCCCTGAAAAAGTGCTTCAGAAGAAAGAGAAGGGGTGGAAAGGATAACATTGGGCTGGGGCCTTTGTTTCACAGTCTTTTGGAAAGTTTGCTGGGTATTTTTTACTAAAAAAGGGACATTCATAATTTCTGTAATAAAAACGGGGTAAGCCAGACCACCTCAAAATCTCGCAGAGAGATGCTGCTAAGGGAACTGGGCTGTGAAAGAAGTTTGTTTTTCTACAAGGATCTAAAATGAGATCCAATTTCAATAATAACAACAACAGTTAATAATTTAGAAAGGCTCTCTCAGCATCAAACCTATTGCGGACAAAGCCAATGAAGGGAAAGGAGAAAATTATGAAGTGTCCCAAGAACCCTTCATCCTACAACAACCAACAAAGACATCAAAGCCCACCCTCCAAAAATGCCAAATCCAACCCTCCAGAGCATACAACAAAGAGAAGCAACTAGGCCTATGGGGGGCTAACTGCCTTCTGCACTCATCCCTTCATTACCGGGACAAGACTTCAGGATTTCCCCTCACTGCTGTCACTCTTGCAGGGTGGCTTAGGGAGGGCAGTGATGTACACCCACTGCACTGCTGCCTGATCTTCCAAGCGCTGAGGCAGCCCACACCAAGCTGTGCCGTTAAACATACTAGGCACAAGGCACCCAATGAAGTCTGCTGCGCAACAGCCCAAACAGAAAATGCTAGCCTAGCATGTCAGCGAGCTGCAGGGGATCAATCACACAACTGAGTAGGCCAAACAGGCCATCAAAGGATTCCTCTAAAATCGCTTTGCCTCCCCTTTCTTCTGTGGTGTCCTGGAGCCCATCCTCCATTTCCTGAGTGTTAAGAGAGTGGATGGAGCTTGCCACTCTCTTCTTCCAAACCAGCCTCCCCAAAGCCAGCAGGAACAGTTGAACGGGACACACAGAACTATACAGGGATGGCACACAGGGAAGTCCAGGCAAGCTGCGATCCCCACATCCAACCACAGCTCTGCTCAGCAGCCCCACCCCAAAGCCTGTGAGGCTGTGATCAGGCCCCACAGCAGCACAGGGACACAGAACGAAGCCAAAACACAAGCTGAAACAGAGCAGCACAAGCAGCACTTGGGATTAGGGGAAGGAGAGAAGGGGAGAGGACAGAACCAAAATTAAACCAAACAGGAAAAAAATAGCAGTTGGGGAAGATACCATGGACGTCTGCACTGGGGGTGTTTCTTTTGCAGTGCTTACTATACTGGTTTTGTTGTTGCTCTGTGGCTGAGACAGAAAAACATGGTTTTAGTTTCTCTGCTGGGCAGCAGAGGCAGCAAGAAAATGACAGTATTGCTTCAACCCAACCATCTCTTCTGACCCTCCCCTCCCCACAGGCTCAATCATGAAGAAGAGGGAGAAAGGAGGAGTGCTGCCCAAGTCAGTGGACATCATCCTTCCCTCAGAGGCAACAGCTATTGAAGGGATGTACCAAAATCCAAATGTGCGTGGACTGCTAGACCTATACAGAAGGAAAACAGAAGGGGAAAAGACAGCAGCCCAAAGGGATGGGGAGAAACCTGCAGTGAGCACCAACATAAGTACGTGGTGAAAAAGAATGACAGATGGCAGTAGTCCCGAGAGAAAGAGACCACAGAAGTGAGACACACAATAGTCATGGTGCAGTCTCAAACAGGGGATAAATGGGAGTCATGTCTGAGGAGTCCCAAAGTGTCCAGGGAGAGTCCTAGTTATATGAAGATGCTGAGGGTCCGAGGCAGTCTACTAATGCCATAAAAAGTGTGGTCAGCCCTAGAGAAGGTAGAAAAAAGGTGAGGTATGATGTGTTGTACTCCTGCTGTGACCTGAACAATGAGACTTCAGGACCAGAATATGGAAAAGGATGGGACACAAGGTAAAGGCCATGCAGTTCCCCAGGTAGTTGGATTGTGCCCAGTAGTTTTTCATCTTCCCCCTCTTGTAGCTATAGCATAAGAATAATATCCCCATTTCCTGAATTCACATAACACAATGAGGCAGTCACAGGCTTGCTGTAAAGAACCATCCCATCTGAGTCATGTATGTCAGCAATGAGCAAAGTCTGTGTTTGTAGGAAGCCAAACCTGTGTCCACTACTGTATAGTTCCTAGCCACAAATCCAGTCAGTTGCTGGAAAATAAGGCCCACAGTTAAACTGACATAAAACCCCCATGCCAGGCATATAGCTCTCTTGCTACCAGACACCAGCAACAATGTCAAAATCAGCTCTGCAGGAGCCTGACTCAGACTCCTTGGTTTAGACATCAGGCATACTAGATAGGTGCTCAAGCAGTGTGACCTCACTGCAACTGTTCTTTGGGAGTGCAAATTCAGGCTGCAAAACATCATGCACTCATTGCTCAGTAACCACCACAAAGAATGCAGAAGTCAAATGCTGAGCTGGAGAACAGCTATCAAAGGTTTAATTTTATCAACCAGAGACAGACAGTATGAGGTTAAGACTTCACCTACTAATACTTCAGTTTTCCTTCAAAAGCAGCACACCTTGGCTTAGCTATCCGTTTTGGAGATGGAGAGAAGAGAAACAGAAGAGGAAGATGGGACAGGTAGAGGGGGAAGGAAGTAGATGAGAAAGGCAGGAATGAATTCTTTAAAAGTCCACAGAAAAAAACCAAAGAGCATATGACACACTCATCCCCAAAGCTAAGAAAGGAGAAACACTTCACAGATTACTGTTGAATGCCTCCTTCCATACATCCCCACATTGGCCCAAGACTTTGGCCTTCAAAGAGATTTGCTTCCTACATGTATTTCCAGTCTGATGGCAGAAGAGATGACAGGCAAATGTAGAAGCCGAAGAGGAGCACATCAACATGAAAAAATTAATCTCAAGATATTTTGTGGTATGAACACAACCAAAATTCTGGCAATGCCTGGGTCCACCCTTCTATACAGCTCTGAGGTTTCCATACTTCTTCAGAAATAGTGATCCTAGTGAAGAGATCTATTTTCCAAAACTCTTCCAGTGAGAAAAGCACAGCCCATTTTTCTTAGTCCACTGGGATAAGTAGATAAAGTTACCATGAAAGAAGCTGTACAAAAATATTTCCAATTTTTGGGAAGGCTTTATAACTGAGGCTAAATGGGAAATAAATAATAATAATAAATTAAACAAATAAAATGAGAGCCCAACGAACATCCATGAAGCCACTGTTCCAAAAAAAGTTGACAGCAGCTTATTAGGTGTGGACCACCATCTTACAAAGTGCAAACCCATGCACACAGCCTACACTCCAGGCTGCACTGAACACCAGCTCATCCATTACACTATTCCCCAGCCAGTGGGCTGAAGAAGACCAAGTATCATGTTTGCTAGTCCAGAAACACATAGCATTTTACACCCAGACAGAGTCCCAAGGAAGTAAGAGGCAGAAGACTTCACCTAACTATTTTTCACAGCTCTTTCTCAGATGGAGGTATCTGACATACTTAGCTTTCCACACACACTCCTGTCTTGCGGCCTAACATAACCAACAGCCCTTCCTTGGCATGACTGGCCTACCCTTCCCAGAGCCCCACATGAAACAGCCAACTCTTACCCCACCACCTTCCGCTCCTATTGCCAGCTAACGTCACAGTTACTGGGCAGGCTACGACCCATGGTAATTCATAGCAGTACAGCTCAAGTTAAAAGAAGCCAATTCACCTGAAAAGGTGCCAGGCCCTTCTTAAAATCTATGTTAACATGATTAGTTTTGGCACAGCAGTTGGCAGCACTTCCTGAGCTAGACAAGAGACAGACAGACAGGCACAAACAACACAGGGGATGCAAGAGAAAAAACAGACCAGTGATCATATTGCTAGGGACACGCATTTCTAGCTAACTGAAAGAAAATAAATACCAACACATGGGCTAACTCTGGTTAATTAGCCACCTTCACTGCTCCCATGTTTCATGAGGCTGATGCTTTTGTGGTGGTTTACAGTTCCCAGCTGCTTCAAAACAACATGGAGAGGGAATTAAAGTACTGCTGACAGTGGGCAGAAAAGGGCAAGAAAGCCACAGTGAACTCCTGCCCTGGAGTTTCATAAAGGCAAGGCTGGCAAAAAGATAGTGCCTCACATCAGATTTTCAGGCAGTACTTTGGGATTACTCTGTGTGTGTGTGTTTACATAATTTTAAGCTGTCCTTGAAGGAAGAAGAGAAGAAATATCTTCCAGAGAGTAATGTAGAAACAAATTCTGCTTTCAGTGATGTAATATTCTTGTTCTACCTGCAATAGAGGAGAAATAGTTTCTGGTCTTTTTCTGTGTAAAGGAGATAATGCAGTAACTAATTTCTGTACTTTAGTTACTGTCTGTATCTCAGTGTCAAGACAAAGGCATCATCTAACGGGCTGGGTATGATTCCTTACAATATGGCACAGGCCGATTTTCTCTTTGCTCTGGGTAAGAGTGGGTTTGACTACTTTTCTGACAAATTCTATGGATATCAAACATCTGTATGGATGAAAAAAGGAAATGAACAAGACAGGGGAGGCAGTTACTGGGTATTTGGTCATGCTGGGATACATAAACGAGACCAGGACAAAAGGAAGTTTTGGATTATAAAGGCTCTGACAAACCTTTTCAGTACGTATGCTAAAAAAAGAAGTGACCGGCAGCTCTGAGCTGCCCGGCAGTGCTGTGCCCACACATTTCATCTCAACAGTGGAGCCCCATCAGTCTCTGCCACATTTGGAGCAACTCCCAGTTTGTTCTATACTGCAGGGCTCCCATCAAGGATGACAGCGCCAACACCAGGCAAAGCACCTGCTCCTCTTTTCGGCACCTCTGTAACAGAATAACAAACCCCCATGTCCAGACAACGCGCCTGTTCTGCTGAGCCTAGGAGAGCCACTGCTTCTTTTGCTTCACACTTGGAGCAGGCAAGGTCAGACTGCATTGCCAGCAGTTGATTTTCTGCACAAAATGGGAACTGTCTGACTGGCTAGGAGCCAGACAATCACAGGGCCCTTTTAGTGAGGACGTGGACCTTTCAGTGCACAATGATCCCCCCTGCCACCACCCCCCTGCACAGACATGCTATGTAGGGTGATGAGCACAAGCCGAGCGTGCATGGCATGAGAATGGCGGACGCACGAATCGCAGGCAGCTTACGGGAGGTGCTCACCATCAAATGCACACTGGAGCTCGACTTCCTTTTCTGGACACACCATTGAGAGAGGGAAAGAGAAGGGAAGAGAGGAGATGAGAAGAAAAGCACAGAAACTATTCACATATTAGTGTGCCAGCAAGGCCCCCCTGCCAGTACTGCTCCCCTTGGGGCAGGTATAAGCAGCAGCAGAAATACACAGACAAGTGAGAAGGTGCAAAGAGAGTCACCATTAAAGAACATGACTACACACCAAGGTGAGGGCAGGGTTGAAGCCCCCATCCACTCAAACATCAAGGTCAGAACACAGGTGCCCCACACACTGTTATAAGGAGAGAAATGAATATATATGCATCCTTGTGGGATGCAAGGGGGTACCTTTATGTGCTCTACCAACTCAGAAAACTGTACAGCTTCCCTAGACACACTGAAGAGGTAGGTAGAAAAAAACATTTTTTCACATTTGAAGGAAGCAGAGGTGTGTTTGCAACTACAACCAGGCAAGAAAGACAAAGAGGCACTTGACAGCTCAAACACCTTTTACTTACAGACACTGGGAGAATAAACAGAAAGCAGTGCTCAAACACTACCTTACTGGACTCTACCCTTGTGCAAAAGTATCTTCAGGCATGCTCAAAGACACCTTCACACCAAACTGTACTCTCCAGTAAACAAGGCTCAGCATTGCATTTCTCTGCTTTTGCACTACACTCAGTGTCATCCTGCCCAAGCCAAGCCTGGCAGGTCTTTCAGCATTACAATACCAAACCCTGCCTCTGCTGTCTCGGCATACCTTTTTCTACTACTCTCTCCCTTTGGTACCATCTAGGCTATTTCTCTGCTGCTTACCACAGAGTCTAGCTCATAGAGCAGTGTAGGACAGCACATCCCAGCCAAAAACCATGATGGTACAGGCTCAGTTATGTAGCTCTGGACTCCTGCACACTACCACGGCCCACCTCTGGAGCAGTCCTTGAACTCAGTACAGGCCATGGCGTTGTACCTCCCTGTTTCATACACTTAGTAAGCCATCGCAGCTTTCATCTAGCATATTGCCTTCATCTGTACTAACCTGACATGAGAGCTCAAGCACACTTGAGCTCTAACATGTCTTTGAAAGCAGAAGTGTCCATGTTCACCTGACACCCAGAACCAGATACCTAATCACATCATACAGTCCAAAATCATGCAGCCACTGCATGAAAAGACTTACACTAGCAAAGCTTCTGCATCAACTGATCTTTAATTCCAGTATGGACATGCTCCAAACACTGATCTGTTCAGCTTCTGGCTGACAAATCCTCCACTTCAAGAAGGCACAACAAAGGTATTGCCATTACCTGGTTTACAAACTTGTGATTCCTCCCATCTTCTTTTAGGACAATTTAGCTTCTCCACAGGCTCTTCCTCAAGCTACAGCTAAAATAGGATGTGCTACCATTGCATGAATACAATATTTTATGTATTCTATAAGTTGCAGCAGACAAACAGAGGCTATACAGATATTGCAGGGAAACTTATCACTCAGGACAGTTTCATTTGAAGTTCATATAGATTTCCAATGAGTTACAGAAACAAGAAAAAGGGCAGAAAACACTGAGACAAGCAAAAGGTTCAGTATGAAAGGAGAGTCAACCAAGCCATATAGAAAGCAATCGCCCTCCTATATTAGAGGTACAAGTAACACTGACAAAGGACGAAACAGAACCCTCTGCAGATCAGAATTTAATCAGAGTACAATCTAAATTTAAAACAGCATTGGCCTATTAACATGGCATAATATATTGCAGAAATCCCAGAAAGCACATTACTACTACCTACTTTAACGACAGGAGGAAGAAAAGCTAGTTAGGCAGTACGAAAAAGGTGGGGAGTGAGGTCTGTGTCAAGACCAGAGCATGAAAATAATATTACAACTTGAGACAGGTTAGATAATGCCAACATGAGGCATGGGCAGTAAATGCTAAAGCATCAGAACTTTTGACTAAAATCAAAACATTCATCAGTAAATTACTGAAATCAGATCAGTCTCCCAATCCCCTCTGTGACAGCTGCATCAAAGCCATCTATGACACCTTCTCAAAGTGACTAGCTGAGTGTGCAAAAGTCTTTGTTGTTCTTCTGACTGAAACTTCACAAAGTAAGGTAAACAGAAGTTCTCTTTCCCTTCCATAACGAAGCTACATTTTCTAGGCAATGCAGAGACATCCCAGGGAATAGCAAAAAAAATGTTAAGGGCAGACAGATGGTCTATGGTAAAGTACCTCAACTGACCACTTCAAGGGTTTCCTTACATCTGAGTGACAGAACATTCTCCCAAATCAGTATGAACAGCATTTTCCTCTCTAACAAACATTCATCCCTAGGTTTAAGTTCTGTTTCTGTACTTGCGGGAAATTCAGGTGTTCATCTCAAAAGAGGAGCAGACTCTACAATGAAACTTAAGGAAGTCTCTTGCTTTAGGTAACAATAAACAGAAGTCAGCAGGTCACAGAAGACAACCTGAAGAATCTTTGTCTCTCCAGCGCAGCAGCAATACTAGAAATGGCCACTGTAAATCATTTCGAGCACCTATAGAAAATACAATACATACTAGAAGATGCTGTGAGTGATTGCAATCAAGGTCCCATTCATGGTTCTGGGCACGTAACATGGCTATCTTTTTATGACAGCTTTTTGTGTATCTATCTTCCCCAGTTTGACACTGGGGAATAGTGTCATGTTATATGATACTATAATGACACATGTATGTATAGTTATGTTAAAATATTAAGCTTGCTGCAGCTCATATTCCTATAGAGAGTACAGTCATTTCAGGACTTAATGAAAAAAAAAAACCAACCCAAAACCACTGAACTCAGAACAGATCAGTGAGAGGCAGCCTGAACTAGCAGATTTGAGGTCCTATTTCTGCTTCTGCTTTTGCCCTTTTGTGTGATGCTGAGCAAATCATTTCATCTTTATCAATCCATCTTCTCTCTTGCCCTCTGTCAGCTTGTCTATTTAAATTGCAAGGTAAGAAGCAGGGATTTTCTGCTTAGGCATCACTACAGTGCTAAATACACTGGATCCTTCATCTCAGAGTTGCATCTTGCATAGATCAGTTCAGCATAAAACTACACTGTTCAGGGGAGCTTGGGTTCTCCTCATTTAGCTTTACCATAGCAATCTTGAAACAGCATGGGTTTAAGATTATAACAAGGTCAGTTACAGAAATAGGAGCATTAACTCCTGTTGGCCACTGCATGGATGTTACTTGACCCGTTGCGGATTTCCAGACCCTTGCAGATTTTCTAGGTTGGTTCACCTTGCTACTGTGCCTTCTCTAAGGCACACTTTCACAAGCTGCTTTCTCAGCAGCCGTGCCAGCTTAGAGAGCATCCTGCCTTCCCCACGTACTGGGCAAAGGGCAATGAAAGCTGATACCCACCAGGCATAAAATGTACACTTTCATAAAATGTACAATATTCCTTACAAACAGCAGAACAAATGGTGTTTGGAGCCTCTTTGCAGTTACATAATATGAAAGGCAGGTTTTACAACACAGCCTTGTCACACAAAAAAATCTAGATTTTTACTCTTTCAGCTGAGCTTTCCTTTCAGATATGCTATGCAGCTTTTGCTGGGAAAGAAAACAATGTGCATGCAGCAAAGAGACAAGGTAGAAAATCAACAGATTTTGCAGAGCGTTGACAGTGAATGCTGTTAAAATCTCCTGTATCCCATAGCATTTTCCACAAACTGCTATTTACATACAGTGTTACACTGGGCCTGAAGAACGTTATTGATATCATTTTGTATCCCCTACTCACAAATTAAGGTGCTCACAAAAAAAAAAAAAAAAGGAAGAAACTGACAAAGAACTTAGAGAAGAACTGATTTTAAAATACTTGCAATTACATACTTCACCAAAAATAGCACTTTGTGCATTAACAATATAAAGATGGATGTGACAGGCCTTGCTAGAACTGGAAACACATGCATCCTCACCACCAGCAGGAAATTAAATTCCTTTTGGGAAAAGAAAGGGAATACTACTTTTGGAAGTGCTGCCCAGAGACAAAGCAAGTAACAGTAGGTCTGTAATACTAATTACAGGGAGCCCAAACCCTGATAAGGACAGAGGAAGGACATTCAGCATGAAGAGTCTTTCATCTTCACACAGTTGCCTGCCCCAGCTCATTCCTTAAGCCCTCCCTCACCCTGCAGAGGATGGCAAGTCCAGATTACAGCAGAAAGGGGAACAAGAAAGCAAGTAGATTTGACATGAAATGATCAGAAGTTAATTTTAAAGTGCTAGCTGCACAATACTGCTCATAAATTTAGAATCTCAAAGGAAATACCTGGGACCTACAGTGCTGGTGACAAGATACGTGGTATGTTACATGGCTCTGCAATTCATCACGCAGTGTCTTCTAGCCTCACTTTCTGGATTTCAAAGCAGAAAAGCATGTTCCTTGGGGATAAAACCTGGGCCTTCCCTGTTGGTACTCCACCAGCTTGGATCCAAATTCTGACTGAAGAAAGTAAGTGCAGCACTACCAAAGGTTTGGTGAGCAGGGACAAGTTAAGATTCAAGGCAGTTTAAATCATTCATTATTTAAGATAATGGAAAAGTTCTCAAGTGGCAAGCTGATGAAATATCTACCAATTAGCAGAATCAGTACTTGAAATAGAAGCAGCAGTGCAAAATGAAAACCAGGAATGCTTCAAATAGATTTTGGAAAGGAATTTGCTAGAGAAGAGGGTCATGTACATGGAAATTTATCAACATAACCCCAGTGTTGGCACAATTTCACTGGAAAAAAAAAAGTTTCCTTCATGTTCTCCCCTCCTGATTTAAGCTCTCATCCTAGTTCCAAAATGGTCTGATGCAAATGAAATGCACGCATGCCTCACTCAAACTTGCCTAATACTAATGTCATGGGTTCAGCAGTAGCAGCCATTTTTCTCCTTTTTAGTAGTTGGTGCAGTGCTGTGTTTTTGACTTGTGGCCTGAGAACAGCACTGATAACACCAATGTTTTTAGTTATG
>JANRGW010035855.1:18063-42916 GCA_024733675.1 Psilopsiagon aymara
TAGAGGGGCAGGATCACCTCCCTCAACCTGCTGGTCACACTCCTTTTGATGCAGCCCAGGATACTGTTGGCTTTCTGGGCTGCAAGAGCACACTGAAGTCAGCTCATGTTCATTTTTCCATTGACCAACACCCCCAAGTCCTTCTCCTCAGGGCTGCTCTGAACCAGTTCTCTGCCCAGTCTATAGCTGTGCCTGGGATTGCTCCGACCCAGGTGTAGGACCTTGCACTTGGAATGGTTAAACTTCATCAGGTGCTACAATCTTTAGCAGTAAAGATTTAACACGAATCACACATCTTCTCATCAGTATCTTCATCTCCCTTAGTTACTCTCTGTAGCCTGTCTAGTCATCAGACCCCTCCCATTTCTTTCACTGGTTCACTGGTTCAGGTATACCTAAATGATTTGGTAGTGTTTGTTTTTAAGCTTTATGCTATTTGCCATAGAAAATCCATCTTAATCCTTTTCTATCCTAGATCCTTCTCTAATTTAAGTTCTTGTTTATTTACTTCATCTGTGCTAGATTTCTACATTCTGAAGACTTTCTCTTTTCCTCAAAGGACTGTGCTGCTATCTAGTTATATTGGTAAATCTCTTGCCTTTGTGCTTTCCCTTCTTATTTGGTAGCGCATGCATTTCCCGAATCATGTTTCATATCTAAACTACTTTTGGGGGTTTTATACTCATTCAGTTACTGGTCCTTTGTAACTAATCTTGACTTTTTAGTGAAGTTGCTGTCATAAAATATTGATCCTTTCTGAGTCCTTTCCTGGGTGCCAAACTATCACAGCTGCTGCTAGTCAGTGGCATAAATCCTCTTCTTAGGTGAATTAGGTCCTGTATGTTACTTTTGACTAGATCAAAACTAGCTTCACCTTCTGCTTCTAAAGTCCTCCAAATACCATGTATTTTGAGTATTAAGAAATTGGGCATTTACCTTTGGGAAGACTGTAACAGCAAACCACAGAGCTCTGTTGTGAAGATGAAAAATTACTTCTAGTTAGAAGGGATTTGCCCCTAAGTGCTTGAAAACCACTGCCAGTTTTGCTAATGAAATAACTGATAGTGACAGATTGCCATCCCTTGTGTGGAGCAGGCACTGAGGAAAGATGAAATCCAGCTGAGAGAAGATGAACAGAGACACTAGAAGACACAGGGTTATTCTCTGGACTCCAAGGCAAGGGTGCACAACCTGTGCCTCTGCAGCTGAGTCTCCCCTTAGCTTTACTCTGTCCTTGTTCCCATTCACCCTCTCCCTGGCAGGTTTGCCAGCAGTGAAGGCTCAGCAGAAGATGCTGCAGCTCCCCAGTCTGCTGAAGGGGCAAGCAGGACCTGCTGCTGTGAGAAGGGGGGCTCTCCCTCACCCTGTCTAGAAGTTGGTTTTCTGCTCTGTTTTCCTTAGTCTTCTGTCACCCTCTGCTCTCATACGCCTTACCCTGGCCCAGCCAGCTTTTCTCAGTCCCAGCCCCCACACCAGCTAGCCCATCGGCTTCCCAGAATCCCTATGCCTAGTCCCCATACCTGCACAGTTCTAGCTTCACACCCCTACCACCCTCCTGAGTCCCCTTGCTCTGTATTAGGCCTCTGGTTGTATCCTGCTGCAGATCAGATGGCTAAAACCCATCCACTTCTAACTACAGCCTGCAGCATCAGTGCCACTGCCAGCTGCCACCTGGTTATCTCATTTAAAACACCCATCCACTTGACATGCCAGGACTCAGCTGGCATTTTAATTTACATGCAGAAATGAATTACAGCTGGCCATTGTAATTGCAGATGAGCACACCCTTTCTGCAGCTCCTCTGTTTTATTCAAGCAGTGATGGATGAATTTAACTCCTTCTTGTCACCAGCTTTTAGCAAAGAGGGAGGAGGCCCTGACATGTCTTCCACCGTGGTGGATCTGCATGTAGATCTGGGTGTATGTCAGAGAAACATTGTGGAGAACCTGGAGTTAGCGGCCCTATTGATTAATGGGAAGTATATCTTCCAAGCTCCTCTATTCAGCTTCGTGCACTGCTGCTGCCAAACATGAGCATTGGGCTTGGGTTCCTCCCCAGAAACCTGTTTAGGGATGTGAAACTGGCCCTGTTTTTCTCCTTTGCTGTGAACAGCTGATTTAGTCTGGTGGTATACAGGAAAAGAGCAGGTGAGTTCAGCCTGCCATCCAGATTGAGAAGTTATATAGCTCATTTTGCACTGTGGACCTCTTGAGAGGCAGGGCAGTGAGGAGCATGAATGAATCTCTACACAAACCTGGCCACACTTAAATGTCCCCCCGTGGGCTGCATATTTCTCGTAAATTTAATTGCCTGGGATTAGGGTCTATTTCCTGGCACTGCTGTTGAGGTTGGAAATACTCTGGTGCCTGGAAAGCTTCTGGTCAGTGGTTCATGTCCTGTCCTCGGGGAGTCTGGGGCTGTGGGGCAGAAGCAACCACTCTTTGCACCCTCTGCTGAGGTGCCCTTCACGGGGAAGAGCTGGAGTGGATGAATTGTCAGGAGGAATCTCTGCGCCAGGGATTTCTCGGCCATCGGGAGCCTGCTGGATTCCTCTAGGTGGCAGGAAGCGCACACCCCGCTACCAGGGTGCCGCCGCCGCCGCAAACGCCGCAGCTCCCCAGGCGCAGGAGTTTATGAACTCCTAAGAGTCTCAGTGAGGGTTATTCTGAGACGGGGATTACATTTTATGAGTTGCTTGTCCACCAGCAATCTGACTGACAGGCCGCGACCACGGAGCTTGTTTGCTCTGTACCGCAAGCTTTCGGTTTCGTGCTACAGTTAGCCACTAAGCCATTCCCTTCCCTCCTCCCTGGGTAATGCCGTCCAAAGTTTACTTACCTATGTAGCAAGAAGAGGTTTACATGTTTTCAGAGCAATAAAGTCGGGCTGTAGCAGACAGATATAATGAGCTCTGCATAAACCAGTTGGAATCTGGGTGCCTGCTCCGCTGGTGTGCTAAAAAAATGTTGATGTAAGCTATAGTGGATTTGGTTTTAAGGCACAAACCAAGACTGGATTTTTTCCCCCTGGCTGTGAACTCTTTATTTCTCTTTATTCCAGTTCATGTTACTCATGAACACCAGAAGATGTCCTTCAGACAGCCCAGAGCATTATTTTGGAGAGTGTCAAAATACCTAAGTGACTGTGCTGAGTGTGTACTGGTGTGGTCTGGTCCAGACTCTGTGACCAGAATTGGAGACAAGGCTGCCTTTCTGCTCCCACTAACCCCCACCCAAGCAGGGGCTGACACAAACTGTTTGCTCACATAGGGCCCTTTTCTGGCCTCTGTTCGTCAGCTAGCAGAACCTTCTCCCCAGGCCACCTCTCTTCATGAGTGCTCTGCATGTGGTCTCAACCTGAGCTCCAGCTTCTCCCCTACAATTCCCTGCCCTTGCAGGAAATGGCAAGCAGCTGATGGAAAGCTGTATACTGCAGAGGAGCTCTGCTTTATTTTTCCGCAGAAAAGGCCCTGTTGTGCGTCAGCTTTAGGTCATCTTTTCTCCCGTGAGCATGATGAAGGGCCCCAGAAGGGCTGTGGTTCTGGTTATTTGCTGTGGACCAAGTTACAGAATGTACTGCTGTGACATCTGGAGATTAAGTTTTGGCCCATTTCTTAGGGCCGTAGTTAGCATCCACAGGGGGGATTCTTGTTTTTAAGAACAAGAAGCACAATTCTAATTTCTAGTTTTTCTGTGACCTCATTCAATCTGAATCATGTCCAATATAACTCTAGTTGCATCACTGGCAAAGATGAAGGAACTGTGGTTTTTTATTGGTGGCACATGTTGATTAGGTGAGCTACAAACTGGTAACACAAAATCTTACTTATGTAGAACATCACCAGAAGTTTCAGAACAATAGATACTATTTGTTCCGTTTAGATAGAAGATGTCATTGATTTCATTGCACTTGTAATTTAAATCCTATGGTTATTCTTGAAAATTATAGAGATTTGTAGCTATTAAAATAATTTCAGATGGAATCAATAGCAATATTACTTTGCCAGCATTATTTTGGCCTTCAACACCACTGTCCCAAGCAACATCTAGATGAGCTAATCCCAATTTTTAAGTTGTTCTCAAGACTGCTAAGAGCTGAACACTAATGATCCTACTCAGTTTACATCCGTTCTTTACACAGGAGGCGATCACCTGTTCATTCTGAAAAGCCTGAAATAAAAGGTGCTGATTTTGAGTCAGAAGGGAAAGTAATAACTGGTTGCACAATGCACATCTGTGTGTAACTAATTAATCAGACCTAACGCAATACCGGGTCTGATGTATGTAACTCAGTAGCTATCAGACATTTGTGCTGTCAGAAACCAGAACCACATGCAGCTCGCTTCATCTTGTCACCTTTATTTGCTCTCCGTCTCTGTCCTTGGTGAAGAAATGTCCCTTTGAAAGGTCGTGAACTTGTGCATATCACAAAGATGTTGCAAGTCGTATTATTTTTTAATGACATTGTTGGTATTCTCAGGGATAAGTCCCTAAATTTTGAAGAAAAACAAGAACATGTATAACTGTTTTAAAGCACAGATAACATGGCTTGTAACAGCCTTCATTAGCAAGCACAGTGTGTGATATGAATCAGCTGCAGTGCAGTAAGGCAAGTTCTTCACCATTTCTTCTATCTCATTTCATAGGAACATTTAGTTTACAGTAGATTAATGTCCTAACCTCTTAGCTTATTACTGTGAAACACAATCAACCCTGTGTAATAAGATCAGACAGTAGCAACTTAACCCAGTGCCAATTTTTAATACATTTTTCCCTGTTAGAATATGGGATGAGACCTAGCAGACTGAAAACAGATGATCTTTTCATGCGCAGTAGGAAAGTCATCATTACTTTTCATAAAACTGACCATTTGCAAATACCTCTTATGCTTTTCATTTTTGTGTTGCTCCACCCAGATCAGGTCTCTTAGCTTTAAGGAGATAATAAAACTCAAATGATTGGACAACATTACTAAACAAGACTCGGTAAGATCCTGGGATGGAAGAGATCTGATCTGATTACCCTGCATTTGGGATTAAGAATTGATGGGCAGGTAACTTCAGTTTCTGCTGCAGACAGTATTTCATGTTGCCATTTGTAATAAGCAAAAAAAAAAACTATGCCCAGTGGCTTCAGTTAACTATTCCTGAAACCCCAGAGTGTAATATGCACTAAGCACCTTTGCTCAGTGCTTGACGTGATCCAATTCTTGCTGTTTGCCATTGTTGTCTCAGACCTGCTGTTACAAAATGGGCAAGTTACATGTAATGTCTGCTATGTGCTCCCCTCTCGTCCGTCCTCAGAGGGTCGTGTTCTGCGGTTGCAAGTCCCTGTAACCTTACTATCAGGAGGGAGGAAGTAATCTTCTAAGAGGTGCACAAGGGACAAAAAGCTAAAATTCCTTGCACATAACTGAAAATTCCTTGTTGAAGCTCTGGGAGCAGAGCTTGCTTACCATCAGATTTTATAGTTCCAGGAAGAGAGGAAGTTAGCTTTGCAGAGTGGGAAACCGCTGTGGCTACATAATGGTCCCGTTAAAGAGGATTGTATGTTCCTCTGAATTTTTATATTAAAAAAATCATCTCAATAGCATATCTATAATTTTTCCCCATGGCCATATTTTATCAAAAGTGTTCGGTATAACAAGGAGCTTTTCAACAACAGGAAAGTCATTTTGTCAGTTGAACATGCTATATAATTAAAGGATTAACATTTTCTCCGAAATGGAATTAAGAAACAGAAACGGGTCTGGAGTTAACTCCTTCCTGGTTAGATGACTGGCCAAGGATTTGAAGGTGTAAAATTTCACGGGGAAATGTGCATTTTGGCTCTAGCTGTGCAAAATAACACTGTGAAGAGGTTTTGGACTGAAATATTTGGAAAATTTTCTGTCAGAATTTTAATGACAGGAGACTATTAGAGGAAGAATGATGTGAAAAGCTGGAAACAGGACAAAGAAACATGTATTTTCCAATCCAGCAGCCCTTCAGTCTCCTGCTGCAGGTGGTGATCTCAAGCCCATACACAGTCACTGGCATACACATTTACCTAGGTTTGAAAATATGCAAATACAAACTTTGAGAAAATGCATCTTTTCATTTTTTACACATTCAACATGGCAAGTCTCCAGAACTTCATAATAATTCTGTGTAACTTGTCACTGGGTCGACACATGTGCCTGAGCATTACCCATGTGCGAGTGAATTCCTGGGCCTGCCCGGAATACGTGGGCACCTGTCAGTCCCAGCAACGCTCTGTGTCTGCTTTGTTGCTGCCTTAGTTATGGGCTGTAAATGCTGACATCACTTTTACTTTCTGATTATCTTTTTTTTTTTTTTTTTCCCCACAGAAAGTTAAATCTCTTAAAATCATGAATGTAGTTTTAGAGAAAAGAACGACATGGAAATGCATGCAAGTGAAGGGTTTTCTCACAAAGATTTTAAGAGGGTTTTTTACATCCCCGTAACTAGCATCTTTTCACAGTTTTGTGGGCCCTGTAATAAATTGCTGCGTTAATTGGTGAGCAGCTATTAGAAGACTACATGTTCCTTGCCAGATTACTGTGAACAGCCTGTGTTTCCTCTGGCTTTTGACTCTTAGGATGGAGCAGTTTCCTTGTCATTGGATGAAGGATGCTGATGGGTAGTGACTAAGTTCACTGATAGATCAGGACAGAGATCTCTCACTATCACGTTTTCTGTCACCTCTTCCTTTGCTGCTACTGATGTCACCTCCCTTTCTTTGCCCCTGAGGTTCATGACTTGAATGATAGCTTGATGCCATCTTCTGCTTTGCTTGTAGCCTTACTTTTAACTTGAATTGTAGACCCTGGAGCTATACCTCAGCTCCTGCAGATTCCTTTATGCTGGAACAGGCATCTTCTTTCTCTTTTTGTCTCCTCAGACAAAGTGGTTGGTGAGGCCTTCTTCTGCTTTGGCTATGCTACCTGCTGCCTCCTTATGTCTCCATGCAAAGCTCACTAGGCATAGGCTCTTGGTGATGCTGTGGCTCTCCTCCTTGTCTGCCAACATCATTATATCATGTCTGCCTCTGAGTATCACCATGGACCGCCACCTCATGTCACCATGGGTCCACCATGGGTTTCTATGTATCACAGGGTCCTAGCTTTGAACAGGCTGGCTTGGAGATCAAAAGCTGTATAGTTGTAACAGCTCGGGCCATCTCTTGTTATCCGTCCTTTCTTCACTTATATGCTTCCTTCACAACTACCCTAGGTATTGATGCATGGTACTTCATTATGCCACATTGACATAATTTGCACTCAAAATGTGTAGCTTTCTCACTCAAGTCCTGGAGAATTGGCCTTTCTGCTTGTTCAGAGGTACCTTTTACTGTTGCATGTCCCACAGTCAGTTTGGTCTATGACTTGTGGCTGACATGCAGTATCAAAGCAGTGAAAAATACTCTGTCAATTCCAAGGTTTTTAAGAAATTGTTATGGAGCCGTGCAGGTGGAAAAAATACATGTGTTTTGTTTGTGAAACAAGATGTTTCATTCCATCACATTTTAAAAATTTCAGTACCAGAAAATAAAACTAAAACTGGAGTAAACTTGAAAGACTTAATTTTTGAATTATCAAAGTGCAGTAACTACGTCTGCTGTCTTTGCGCTAAAAAGGGCTCCAGGCATAAAGCTCCAATCAGCTCTATGCAGTAGAAGAGCTTACACTGTTTGGTGTGTTTGCTGATCATGGGGTGTCTCTTTGCTGCTCTTCATCCCTTGCTAAGTGTGAAAGGCACCACTGTTTCAAAAAGTCTTTCCCTCAAGCCTTTGCCTCAGACCAGCTTCTGTCGCATCTTATGTAAAAAAGAAAAAAAATGATAGCTTAATAGTAGCCATTTTAGGAACATGTTGTTTGTAGTATTTTTATCTTAACACAATGCACTTCGTATTCTTTATCACCCCTTTGTAATGTATCTTGTTCTAAACAAATATTTTGCAGCAGGAACGGAATCTTTGGATAGATCATATTGCTATTACACTGTCATTTCAATGGAAAAATTAGAGTAATTTATTAATCTTTAAATTTCTTACCACAAAGTCAAATGTAGCCTCAACACGGATGGCAGTCTCTGGCCTACTCTGCAAAGTATGCACTACAGTGTGCTCTGCAGGAAGGGCCTTGTGGCAGGACGGATGTTCACACACGCACACTCTGCTCTGTGTGTCAAAGATGCACACGCAAACTGCTGCTCTGCAGTGCTGCAGACTTTTGACAGATTTTTGGATGGAACATGCGCACGTGCATGTAGGAGAAAGGGTTCTTGCGTAAACTGCCCACGCTCCAACAGCAGATGTTTCACTGCAGTATGGAATTGCTTTATTATGAGAAATAACACTGTCAAGGGCAAGGATTAAAACCCTTGTTGGTCTCCTTTTGATAAACCTAGGCCTGTTATAGTAGAGAGGACCCTAGCTCTACATTCATTCTGCTTTTATATGAGTAAACCAAGAAAATTATAAGCTTCTGCTGCCTTCTTTCTTTTCAATAAGGAGTTCTAGTTGTTTTAAAAATCTTAAAGGAGCCTTGGCAGCTAAACAAACCTCATGTTTCTCCTTTTACTTTTCTGGAGGACCTAATTTAGCATAAGAAGTCTTTGTGAACAGAAAGGAACAGAAAAAGCAGCAGATAAAGTTAGTGAATGGCTAGCTGATGGTTCTGCCTTTATCCATGATGTTGCTGCAGAACCATGTGGCTGCTCACTTCTAAATCTGTGAGAGCCTAAGGGTTTAGAGGATAGGAAGCAGCTCTGCTTGACTGTGTCCAGACAGACACAGACAAGAAGGATTACATGTGCAGTACTAATGCCCTCTAGATAGGTGATTAACACTGTGCAAGATAATTACTTCTGACATCTTTCATTCTTACTTTGAGAAAAACAGTGATGGTCTGGTGCAGTTGTGATCATGATCATGTGGCTCCTGATGCTGCTGCAACTTTCACTTAGCTCTGGTTCATCTCACAATAAAGCCAACTGGGAATTTTCTGCTGGCTCTAGAAGAAGCCAGCTGAGACCCTGCTGTAGAAAAGTCTTAGGAAGGAGTCATAAGACAGAAGGAACAAACCAGTACTATCAGTTTTGATCATAATGCATTTAGTGCTCAGTGATTGCTACAGCAGAAAATATCCCCCCACACTGTGCACGTAATTGATAGACACAATTTTCCTGCGTATTGCTCTGAGCTGCTTCCAAGAAAGGGTAGTTTGCTTTTTTTGCCATAGCAACTTCAGTATCTACTTCTGTCAGGCTCGCACTTTGCATAATCATTCTGGTTAAGTTTCTAGCTGGCAAACAGCATCAGGACTGTCTTGGCAAACTGAAAACCAGCTGTATCTATCTGTGCCAGTCTACCATAACTTCTTGCAGGAATATGCATGGCTACTTACATGGCTTCAAACACGAAGTAAGTCATGGCTCAGACTCAGAATTCAAGTTGCTCTCTCCCCAGCTTTGCAGGTCTCAGTAATGCACATCATTCCTAGTATGAGCTGTGATTGATAGAGCAGCTATGCACAGTGCAACCATACTGCCAAAAATCCTGGCTCAGGTGAGGCCTCTGATGACCAGTGACAATATCTGGGGAGTGGAGGTCAGTGTCAAGGCCTGAAGATGTTCCACTTCTCAGTCTGAGTGAGGCTCTTTGGCTGGGAAGAGCCATCATGAGGAGAATGAAGGCAAGGGCCTTTGCTGCCACATGGCCCCTCCCATCTGCTAGGACATTTTGGTGGCATGCATAATGGATACACTCTCCTCATGATACAGTGTGAAGGATCAGTTGGATTACAGTGCATAAAAGGTAGTGCAAATGGTCATATAGTTGTCATAGCGAAGCAATGGGGCATACAACTGAAACACAATTTTCTGAAAGCCACAGAATCTGGCCACAGTTTGTTGTTGATCTGCTTACAAGTGAAACATTTCTTCCTGGTTCAACTTGCTGGAAACAATAATGTAAGTTTTCCCAGTAGAAACTTTTGATTTTCAGCTCTCTTCAATGTTTGAAAAATCATGTAATCATCTTGCTATTCTGGAAAAAAAAAAAAAGAGGAAGCTGTTGCCATTGGTAAGTTAAAGTCGTAGTTCATAGCATGTTATCTTTCTGGTAAAGCATCGTTTTTACAGGCACAATACTTTTCAGGACCCAGGGTAATGTGTATAATGACATACCATGAACTCATACCCTGTACTGAGTTATGCTTGGGTATTAGTTTGTGAAGGGAAAGATGTCTTCACTAACCTCAAGAAAAATTTAAAGTAAAATTTGAATCCTCTGCAAAATCTAAGGGTTAATGGATACTTAATCAACAACTGCCATTTTGTCTGTGTAGAAGATGTACAGTTGCATCACATGGATTTTTATAATTGGCTGTTCAGCGAAATTGAAATAGTGGAATCTCTCTGTTATTTTATGTGTTAAACATAATCTGGTGCCTCTAGCTGAAATCAACATTCTTAAACGTCACTCCTGATTATTAATGTAATATACATAATACCATAATAGTGTTGTAACTATTAAAATATTTATACTATCTTTATGGTAATTAGTCTTACTATTTTTATTGAGTTTCTGTAAAATAATCCCCTCTAGATTATGTAAACAAAGCAACTGTTAATATAGTAATTGAAGGATATTAGAAGTGCAGTTTACGAAAGAGAACCTTTGCTGAATCTTCTGCCATGTGTTTTATCTACCATCCACCTTTGACAGGATTTGACAGTCTCTGTGGTTAAAGGAATGGCATGTTGACTCAAAATTGTGCGGTTTTCCAGTTCCTTAGGACTTTACATCAGGTGTGTCGTGGCCCTAGGTCCTCGCTTTCAAGGTTATACAAGACATTGGCAACCAAACTTCAACTAAAGCTATGATTTAAATGCACACCTGATGCTTCCTTGTCAATGGATTAAGTGAAACACCATGAGAGTTTAAGAGGTAAAGATAAGCAGAGTAACTTGGGCAGAGTTGATTCTTGCCACATAGGAGCTGTGTTTATACTTTCCCACCTTGTTTTTTGTGGTTCTCCTGCTGCTGCTGGCAGTTTCTGCCTCGACACAGAGACAGGAGGTCTGGGACCTTGCTTTGATGATGTTTCTCATCTGATGTTTCTCAGAGGACTTGTGGATCTGTGGCTCAGCGTTCATTGAGCATGGCATAAGGGGTGCTGTTCCGTGTGAACTGGGTTAGATAAGCACCTGAATCACAGGGTGTTTATCCAAAGCAAATGAAGCCCTGAAGCTTAGATTGTGGCAGGCAAGAGCTGATGCCAGCAGAGCCTGCAGGAAGGGACATGTCTGAGTGACAAAGATGCATACACAGCTCTGTGCTGGGCCCATACACATCTCTGATGCGGGATGACTGTGATACATAAGAGGTGACATATCATCCCCTCACTGTCTGTCCCCACATGTATCAGATGTGGAACGAGGGTTTGTGCCCCGACATCTGTGGTGTGCTTTTATGATGAGGAGCTTGCTCTGCTGGGACTCCAGGAGCATGCACACTTGGTCCTGCTGGCAACTGACAGCTAAAATTAACAAACCATTGGACAATAAAAATAAACAAATAATTTGGTCTAAACATAAATATTATGGAAATCACATGTGATGCTCTTGTGTAATCATAACTCAGAAATGGACGTACCTGATAAGGAAGGCTGAAAGTATTAGTTAACAGAAATCTCTGACAAATACCGTTGGGATAAAGGGAGTAATTATAACAAAAATTCTCATGGTGAAATGGTCACTTAGAACACACAGAATGGAAAAAGCTCATAGACCTTTCTCTAGCTGGAAAAAATTTTTCTAACCTGCTGATGTTGATTTATGTATAAACCAATTCTGAGAGAGTAGCAGAGGACTGAAATTTCTGGTTTAATGCCAATATTTGAAAAAGTAAATAGGGTAATCACAGTATGTAATAACTGGTAGCCTGGTGTAGGTGTTGGGTGAAGCTGCACAAAGGTTGTTATGGAAAACCATTTAAGATAGATTTTTGATAAAAAGCCTCGTAACATAACCTTGAAGTCTTTTCCAAGGAAATCAGGTGTCTGAGAAAGATAACAGTGCTGCTAACTTATCATCATCATCATGACTGTGTTTCACCATCATTGCCCAAAACAGCCCTGGAGTTTGCTCTGTTCTACTATGACAGCTGTAAGTGAAATGTGTAGGAATTGGCAATAACCATTTAAGCAGTTTGGTAGCATATTAGCTGTTCTAAAGTCTAATGACTTTTAATGCAGAAAACTGGCTTCCACAGTTTGGTTGACCAACTTGTCCTATGGAGGATTTACCACAGTCCTATGGAGCTAGATATGTTACATTTGTGGCCTCTATCGGATAAGCACAGCTAGGTTGCTGCAGAGCCTACATGAGCTTTCCATTATTAGTGTTGCATGGGTAGCAAAGAGAAACAACAGAATATTTGACTGAGTGCCACTTGATGTGCAGATAAAAGAAACACATTCAAGACTTAGTACTGAATTAAAAATAGATAATATAATAGACATACATTGAAAATTGCTTGCAAATAACTGAGAAAGGAGAAACAGTGTACTAGGAGATCATTCCAGGTGTGTTTCTCAGAGACCAGATTTTGTTTGAATGATGCTCAATGACTTTTTCAGTGTATGTGTAGAACTTATGAAACCAGTGCTAGTGAAAGTGTGGAAGAATACAAAGAATACAAAAAATAATTGCATGGTTAAATCATCTGTAAGTACTGATAAGAGCCAGTTGGTAAATTGAGCAGTAAGTCAGTGTTGGGCCATAATGCTAGAAGAACAGTAAGGGTAGAATATCCTCGTAACATACGGAACTTTACCCTGTGGATCAATCTGGAAAGCATATAAAATCATACGAGGTAGCCCATGAAGCATGTAGTCTTATGGCAACATAGTAGGTAAGTTTGTGAATGCTGTCCTTCATTGCAGAAGCAAGAGGCAATCAAAATAGGAAAAGGAGTAATATCTCTGTCTCTAATATGAGAAACAGCATTACCAAAATATAGACCTTGTGTCCGTGCTTCAAAAAAGGCTCTAAGAAACCAGAGTGTGTTCAAAAAAGGCCTGTAAGCACAACTCAGGGTTTATAAAACATGCCTGACACATTAAGATTTAAGAAACTTGGGCTATTTTATTTACCCAAGAGGAGATTTAGAAGTAAATTAATTCCAGCCTAGAAATGCTTACGTGGAAAAAAATACTTCATATCATGACAGACTTCGATTTAACAGAAGAAATCATATTGAGATTGAGTGGTTGAAAGCTGGAATGAGACAAGCAGATGAAAAATGAGACACAAGTCTTTAAAAGGGAAACTACCCAAGCTTTGGAGTGATTTTTGTGTGGAAGTGGTACATTTTCCCACACCAGATGCTTTCAAGTGATAAATGGTATTCTAAAAGAGATGAGACTATAGTCTCAGTGCAGAAATTATAGGGCAAGGTTTTTCTGGCTTGCAGAAGGTAAGAATAAAGCTCCCTTTGGATGTCTGTCGCTTTCTGTTGGCCGCATGAATGTGGCAGTAATACAGCTAAAAAGGATCTATGGTTAATTGTGAAGCTTAAAGGATCTTCTAGGTGAAGTTATTTTGAAATTCCATCTGTGTTGCCTACGCAGCATTTTACGGAACTCTGAAAAACAGCTGCTGTGTATTTCCAGAACAGGACCAGCTGAAACTCATCAGAAACAAGATATGACTCTAACATCAGTTATGACGACTACTCTAACCTCATGTGATTGTGTTTCCAACGACTCAGCATGTGTGACAAGCCCTTTGTCCTGCTTCTCTCCTCAGATTAAACTGAGATTCACATGCTTCATGCATGAAGTGTGAACTTTAGCAACCTGAACTCACAGGAGCCCCCCAAACATCTCTAATGTCTTTGAATTCAAGACATCTCAATATAACCTACTGCTAGTCTTGAGAAGCTAAATGCACATACAATGTGGGAACAGATGAGAAAGTACTCTGCAAGGCTATATATTGATGGGTATATGCATTAGGTACAAACACATCGAGTGGTGAAGTAGAGGTTATGCATTTATGGATTCAGAGCTATGATTTCATGGCCAAAATACAGTAAAACTGCAGATTTCTGCAAATCCCTGAATTTTCCTGCACTTTTGCTCTTCTTTCACTATATAGACAGGTGGTCTACAGCAATCATTTACCACTAGAAAAAAAACCCACAAAGCTACCTTTGAATGACTCATATCCAAGTAATTCTGCACGCAGTTAGGACAGCCAAAAGATCCCATGAACAATGCCCTGTCCTCCTCACTAGATGCCATAGCTGTCCCCAGGGGCTCCTTGCTGACCTCTTTTCCTCCTTTATTATATTTACTTTATTCCATCCTGCCTCACTATAGGGAAATAAGTGGGATGGTAGTGCCTGATCTGGATGGGTCAGAGGTCACCCGAAAGCTACCTGGAGCAGCTGCTGAAGGAGGACTCACTTGGGGTAAGGGACAGGACAGGGCTGCTGGAGAATAAGGTACTTGAGGCCAGCTCTGCTGATCACTGTCCTGCTGCCTTCTCTGGAAACACTGATTTTTTTTGCCACTGAAGTTGCAAGCCTGCCTTATTTTTTCACCCTTCAGGCTTTTGCTGGTTGTAGCTGCAGTGTGTCATGTCCCAGCATCTGGCCAGCACACCAACCTGTGCTGCAGTGTCAGACTTTCAGACAGTTTATGAGGGAAGCTACAACCTCTCAGATACTACCCACCACAATTTCAGATTTCTAAACAGAGCCTTCTTCATGTGCCCTTTAACCAGATTAAGCTGCTTATTTGAAGGAAATATGATCTAGGGTGTTGTCCACTACTTTCCATTCCAAGTATTTCTGCCAGTGATGTTTGTAAGTGATGACTTGTTCACTCTTGCTGTCCTGCCTGATGTTAGGTCATTTCTTCCAAAAGAGCAGTGAGCTGTTGATGTGGGATATAAATCTTTGAGGAGGGCTGTTTTTCGGCTGACCCAGTAACTGGAGCTTGTTGCATACATTCACTAATATTTATTTTCTTTTTTTTCTCCACAGTGGACACTTACCACTGTGCTCTCAGTAGCCTCATGAAGCACATTTGACCTGCTCATTCCCTGATTGCCCCATCACTGGACACAGAGACTCTTGATGACAGAGATTAACAAATAACCTTAAAATACGGAGCAAACTATCCCTGTCTGCCTTTGGATGCCTCCTGTGTATGAACAGTAAAATAGAGAGGGGTTTGACATGGTCAAGCACTGCAAAATCCAACTTTGAGGTGAAGGTTAGATTCAGTGAGCTCCAGACATCCCTTCCAATCAGTGTATGTAGAAGTCTATCAACTCAGGCTAAAATATATCAGTAGAAAAATTCAAGCAGTTTTACCATGGATTATCTTTCTGAGCCAACCTAGCTGAAAATAAATCTGTGCTTATAGTCACCAGTCAGAGTGCAGAAGAGAAAAAGGAAATTTTATTTACTGCAATGAAGAAGCAAGGTTGTATGACAAAGCTGTGTGAGCTGTTTTCTATTTTTGTCTATTTTTATCTACAACAGGTTTGATGGCTTTGTATCAGAAAGGTTTTACACAGATTTGTAGTGGAAATGTGTGGAAATCTACGGATTTGAACAAATCCAGTTTCTCCTCACCAAAATCCTGTTATGAAGCCAAGGCAAGGTTCAGAATAGGTAGTCCTATGGGTGTTTGTGTAGGTTCACCTTACACAGTGTATGTTCCATAAGGAATAGTGCAGTTTGAAAAAGAAGTGTAACAGAAGATTACAGTTAGACTTTTGAGAACCACTAATTTCACCCATGAATTCCTGTTAATTAGTCCCAGAAAGTGAAGTTTCCCATACTATGTTTGGATGATTGGTTTGGTGAAAACTGCTGGTAACTCACTAGTTGTACATCTGTAATGCCTCTGCAAGAGGTTTATGTTACAGTGCTTGGCACTCCTGCATTTATGGATAGCAGTCTGGCAGCCAAAGTACGTTCCTTTTTTATCCACTCAAACTGCTGTATGGGATCAAAGCCAACCAACGTGATAAGGCTATTCATGTTAGGGCACAAGAAAATACAAAAATAAGCCTTGCATCTATTCTGTTTTTCCTGCAAAATAATCTTAAAGTGTGGTACTAAAAGTTAGGGCTTTCTTGGTAGAAGAATCACAAAATGGTAGTGCTTGGTGCATGGAGTTGCTAGTATCTAAGCAAAGAATCTAGCAAGGAAACATATCATCCATTATTGATTTATAACAGCATAACTTGATGATAGAAAAAGTGTGAGGTAAGAGTCAGGCCAAGCAACTTCCTTTTTGGATTAGTTTAGATAAGACCCCAAATGCCCACACAGTTAGGCATGATTATCTTCAGTTTGCTGTTTTGTGCAACTTTATTTGTCCAGCTCCATATTTAGCAGAAATTGGAGATGGTCACTGAAGTCCTGTGGGGAAATCCAGACGACCAGAGCCCTGTAACACAAAAGAAAGCTCAACACTTCTTGGAATATATCAAGAGAAATCTCCCATCCCTCCCAAAACTCATATTAAAACCTGGAAACAGTGCTAAGGATCCAATTTAGCAAGTTTCTTTCACAATAACCCACTCCACATGAAGACAATGGTGTCTTTCTAATACGGTTTCATTCAAAACCCACATTTTTTTTGGTTGTTGCATGAAACTGCAGCAGCTAGGCAAATTTCTTTCCTAGCAAAGGCTCAGAGTAAAAGCCCAGCTTTGATCAAAATTTTGCCACTGAGGTCAAGAGCAAAACTTTATGGCCTGTGCTTGCACACTTGTGTATGGATGAGCGCTTCATTCAGTAACCCGTTCCTCTGATAGAGAACCAGTTATACTTTGTAATGAAGTGACTTATCAGACTGTCAATTCAAATTCCCTTAGAAAAGTTTGCTAAATAAGCCTTGTAAATTGTATGAAATATATCCCGTTCTCCCTGTGTACACATGCTGTATGGCATACCATTATATCATTTTCCCTGTGTCTGCCATAAAAGGCAAGAACTTGAGCGTAGAAGTCAAGGGACTGATGAATGTGTGTAATTTACTGAAACTATTGGGCTAATCCGCTTCCCCCCACCCTCTTGTATAAACTGTGAGAGCCATAAGACAGCTGGATGAACTCTCTGAAAGGAGGAGCAGACACCAGCACCCTGATAAGAAACAGAGCATTCACTTGTTCTCGTTACAGTCAAAGAACAATCAGCATCAGATCTGCTGTCTCACAAGGAAGATAACTTTCTTGCATGAAGGACACAACCAGTGCTGTATTTAGCTGCAGGGCCAAATCCCTTGATAGATATGGAAGAATCTCTAGTGCATGCATTATCTTTTACTTCAGAAACGGTGCTTTGCATATTGTGACTGTAGTTTTCAAAAGTCATTTGGAACCTCCGTTACCCAGGCACTTCTTAAGTTTCACATATGAGGGAAAAAAGTCTTTTGATGAAAAAAATACAGAAGCAGAAAGTATTCAAGTTCTTATTTACACCCAGGTGTGTCTCCTGCTCATGACAAGAACAGACAACAGCACAGACAAAATGAATTTTGCTATCTAGATTAGAAGTAAGGTGCCCATTTCTGAAACCTGCTGCTACAGCATACCTTACAGATAGCCCAAAATCCTTTGCTTTTGATGCTGTTTTAACACCCATGGCTCATAACAGCAGGTATTAGTGAATGTTCATGGGCACTTCAGATACAACAGAGCTAAATACCTGCAGCCTAAACAGCAAAGCCTACCCCTAATCCATGAAATTTTACTAGGATTCCCAGAGGCACATGAAGTTGTGTTAAGCATTTGCAGAAAATAACTGTCCTTCCAGAATGCATCTTGGAATGACAAGAGTGCCAGACATTGTTTTACATTAAAATCGCTATGTATGTTAAATTGGGACATAAAGGACAGTGTCCACTGCCTTTTGTATAATAGCCTGTCTGGATCACTTACCCAGGAGATGGGAGGATTTGAAGTAATTTGCATGTTCTTCCTGAGGCTTTTGAAGACACATTGGTAAGGATACGTTGACTTTTTTACCTCACTGCAGCCTGAAATACTGTAAAAACGCTCTTCTGTGTTCTAGCAGAAACTGAGCAATTAGAAAGTTGTCCAAGATGCGCTGGTCCAGAAAAGAAAGCCCGTGAGAAGCTCAGAGAATGGAGGCTGGAATAAAATGCATGATTAGCTATAGAAACTGAATTGAACTTAATGTTATATTGACTTAAGATACTATAGAATAAAAACTGTGAAGCACAGGAAGTACCTGAATTCTCTGAGCAATATAACAAAGGGTAAAATTTCCAGATAATTTTAGTTCATCGACATAATGTATTGATTTGTAAAATTTCTAGTTAACTTTCAATTTTAGTCACATATCTGATTACTATTTACCAATATTAGGGACAAGAAGTACCTTTACCTGAAGGGCAAGGGGAAATCACTCCTGACCAACTGGGTAGCCTCCTATGATGAAATGTCTGGCTCAGCGAACAAAAGGAGAGTAGTGCTTGTTTTTTATGTTGATTTCAGAAAGGCTTTTGCTGTTGTCTCCCGTAGCATCATAATAGAGTAGTTGATGAAGTATGGGCTAGATAACTTGAACAGAGGAGTGAGTTGAAATCTGGCCGAACTTCTGGACTCAAGTGGCATGAAGTCCAGTTAGAGGCTAGTCCCTAAAGGTGTCTGCCAGGCATCAATACTGGAATCAATGCTGATTAAGACCTTTGCTAATAACTGGGATAATGGGACAGAATGCACCCTCACCAAATTTGCAAATGATACCCAACTGGCAAATCAGATGGTGATGCTACCATTCACTGGGACCTGAACGAGCTGGAGAAATGGACTCAAAAGAACCTAATGGAGTTCAGTAAGGGGAAATGCAACATCCTTCCCCTGGAGAGGAACAACCCCAGGTATACACTGGGAACCTACCAGCTAGAAAGCAGTTCAGCAGAGAAGCACCTAGGGGTAGACTCCACTCAGGTCATGAGCCAGCAATGTGCCCTTGTAGCAAAAAAAGGGAGCACATGGCTGGGAGGTTGAGGGAGATGATCCTTCCCATTTACTCAGCACTGGCAAGACATATCTGGATTGCTGGATCCAGTTCTGGGCTCCCTGTTTTAAGAGAGACATGGAAACACTAGAGAAGGTCCAGTGAAGGGCCATGGAGATTGTTAAGGAACAGGAGTACCTGTCATACAAGGAGAAGCTGAGAGAGTTGGACCTGTCCAGCCTTGGGAAGAGAAGGCTCCAGAGGGTATGTTATCAGTGTGCTTAAATACCTGCTGTGAGAATGTAAATAAGTCCGAGATAGGCTTTTCTTAGTGATGTTCAGTGATGGGACAATAGGATATGGGCACAAATTCAAAATCTTTAAACACAGGAAAACGCCTTTTTTTTTTAACTAAAATTGTGGCTGAACACTGGCACAGGTTGCCCAGAGAAGTTGTGGTGTCTCCATTCTTGGAGACATTAAAAATCTGATCAGACATGGCCCTGATAAACTTGCTCTAGGTGACCCTACTCTGAGCAGAAGTTGGACTAGATGATCTACAGAGGTTGCTTTCAGTTTCAGACGTGCTGTGATTCTGTGACATTCAATTGCCGCATGCCATTTGGAAGGTATTTATGTTCCTGGCAATTTTTTCGTAGAATCACAGAATCAGAATGGTTACAGTTGGAAGGGGTTAAGGTCCATTCGAGATCTTTAATAGTGAGCTTTAAGATTACCCAGTTTCAAACCTCCTGCAATGGTCAGGGACACCTTTCACTAGACCAGGTTGCTCACAGTCCTGTCCAGCCTGGCCTTGAACCCTGCCAGGGATGGGGCAGCCACAGCTTCTCTGGGCAGCCTGTGCCAGTGGCTCACCACCTGCATGGTAAGGAACTTCTTTCTAATGTCTAATCAAAATCTCCCCTCTTTCAGTTTAAACCCATTCCCCCATGTCCTGTCACTACACACCCTTGTAAAAAATCCCTCTCCATTTTTTCTGTAGGTCCCCTTTAGTTACTGTAAGGCTGCTCTAAGGTCTTCCTGAGCCTTCTTCAGACTGAACAAACCCAACTCTCTCAGCCTGTCTTCATCGGAGAGGTGCTCCACCTCCCTGAACATCTGTGGCCCTCCTCTGGACCCACTCAAGCAAGTCTGTATCCCTCTTGCTTTGGGGTTCCAGAGGGGAACGCAGTACTGCAGGTGGGGCCTCACAAGAGAAAGACAGAAAATAAAAATAAAATTAATTGTAAAATATCCTTAGTATCAAAGAAATATCTTTGACAAATAATTCTTTTCAGCTGTGGAGTGGACATGGGGATATTTTTCAGTGATGTGCCAAGCAGCTTCATGACTGCGTATCAGGAAATAATTATGAGTCAAGTGGACTGAAGGAAGGAAAAATGGAGATTCTCTTGTCAGCTGAAAGTTGGAAGAGAGATGAGAGAAAGTAGGAATGCAATAGGAAGACACATAATGGCTGACCATGTAATACCATTTCTTTAACTCTGTTGCCGTTGTCTTTCCATTGCTGTGTTTCCTCTTTCATAGTAAAGTCTGTACAGTGAACGGGCAAAATCCATGCCTTGTTTAGAGAGTTAAATTAAAACTTAAGTTGAAAGTAGAATTCTCAGATGGGCCAACAACAAATCCTTCTTTCAATCTTGTTTTTAATTGTTTGTATTAAACACTTGTTTTTTTACAAAACAATCCCCATCATATCCCTAGCATCCTAGAGAAGCAGTCTGAGCTAATTCAGTACTGCACCATTTCCCCAGGACAAAAGACATCATCAGAATTTAAAACACCTTAAATAGGTTATAAAGACTGATCATCTGGTTTTCACAGTAGCTCGTGAATATCAGTGATGCCCCTCTCCATCTCAGAAAGGTAAACAAGGGTCTGTACCCACCAAGTCTCAAGTTTGCTTCTTCTGTCTGGAGTTTTTACCTCCTCACACCAAGAGGGGTATGAGATACTACTGTCAACAATGAGCTGCATATGTGCACTAAGCCCCAGACCTGACCCCCTGCCAGGGCAGAGGAGCATCTCACCACACCAGCATGGAGCTGGAGACTTGACTGGGAAGGTGACTCCCACTTCAAAACACCTCTTGAGTTTTGGTAGATTTTGCTGTTACTTATCTCTTCTAGAGTTACTCACTCTAGACATTTAGTAGAAAGTTTCTATCTCAAGATTTTAGTAATGAAAGTGATTTTAAACAGACAAATGGGGTAAGTCACCAGTAGTAAAGCCAGCCCTCTCCCAACTAGCAACTTTAAATATGGTTATTTTTCCTGCCTTGTGCAACCTAAGAGGCAGCCAGGAGTTTTTGCACAATGAGGTTTTTTTCTTTCTTCCTATTTGGGCTATTTTAACTATTTGCCATTTCTAAGAGCTGAAAAGACTGAAGTGCTCAATTCTGAAGACAATTTACTCCTTAGATCAGGACAATGGTCCATGGAAGGCCTGCCAGTAACTGTTCAGGCTGATTACACAGCTTCTGCTTGGAGATGAACAGGATACCCTCTGGGAAAAAGCACATCCATGTAGAAGAAAATATTGTTTGTACTGTTACTACCACCTAGCGTCTTGGATGTTGTTCTTGGTGTATTTTGAATAAAATAACCATTGCAGGTATTCTGAAACAGAAGGAATAAAATAATCTCCTTGTATGGAAGGAAGCTAGTGCTCAGTCACTGCTTCTCTGAGTTGCTTCTGATTTAAGCAAAAAACATTCCTTCACTCAGTAGAAAATGTCTCAATCATTTTCTGCTCTATGTCCAGAGCCTCCTAATAGGTCATTTTCAGCATGGCAAGAGACCCCTTATCTGCCAAGACAAAGTTCCCTTTAAACACCTCAGATCTGCAGAAACCTTTATTGTACCCATAGACATTTTCTTTCACTGTTTAAACTGGCTTCCCATGAGAGCAAACTATGCTGATTTAAAGGTGTCAATTTCGGGTTTATGTTTGGGTTGGGTTTTTTTGCCAATGTAACAGCATCTTTTCAGGCATTGTAATGCCTGCCAGCATTGGAATAGTTGCACTCCTGAGAAAATAAAGTAACAGGGAGACAGGAGTTTCTGCAAAGTTAGGAAAGTTATAGCAATATAATTTACTTTCAGGTAAACCTCAAGGCTTCTGCTACAATCTCTCCAGCATGAAGTGTTTCTGTGCCACTGGAATTGCATGAGAGAACTGAAGAACATCACAGAAACCCTGGAGAGATTCTGTGTCTGCTTTATGAGGAGGAAGGTGGAAGAAGTGTCCTGATACTAGCAGTGAGGAGTTGAAACAGAAATGAAACCCCACTGCCATAAACACCAGCCTCTCAAGTTTCCTATTTGCTAGTGCATAAGACATTTGGCACAGGAGGATGGGGTTGAGACCGCAGGTAGCTCAATGAGGAGTGGGATGAGAAAGCAGCACAGGCTGCAACCCAAGAGGCTGTTCACTATACGGCTTGCTAGGGGGTGAAGCTCCTGGTAGGTAGCACATATGAGGTGAAGTGTTGTGTTGCAATCTGCCTGAAAATGCCTGAGGTGTGTTACAAGGGACTCTGAGGCAGGGACTGGCTGTATCTACCTTGTGCTTAATATGGCAGTTATGAGCAGTCCGAAATCCAAGCTTAAATCCTTGTTAACTGGGGCCATGAATTCCACACAATAATAATTTGACTATAGGAAGGAATGTGGAGTTGAACCGAATTCTGATTTTTTTGTCAAAATATGATAGCATCTCTAGAGGGTAGTGCTGCTGGAGAAAAATATGTGCATATGTTTACATGGATGAGAGCTACTGTAGCTGCTCCAATCAGAAAAATGTTTTAAATTAAGAGCTGTCTGTTTATTTCATTAGAGTGTGGTGTGGTGCAAATAATAAACATATGGAAGACTTGAAGTGCTTCTTAACAAAGTACTTGGAGCCCAGACTATTTTTGGTATTCTCATCTTGCTGCTGCTCTGGAATCCACTCATAAAAAAGTTTCATAGGAGCTTCTTTTCATTTTATATGCCTTTTGTGGTGCAATTAGTTCTTAGAAGAAAGTGTTCTGTATTCAGATGTAAATTTACAAGTCCAAACATGTCTGCCCTTTTAACAGATTAAATCATCTATCTGTATGTCTGCTTTTAATGGGACAGTGCAAATCATTTTTAAGTCATGAAAAATTTATTTTTATGGACATAATATACTGGGAAGCTGCCGGAACCTCTTATCTCATTTGCGTATGGTGTTGTGGGAAACAAACATGAGGAAGAGAAGCTGAAGAGCATGAGGATCAATATTGTTGCTAGGAGATTATGGGTAAGATTAGACTGATTTATAGAACATTCTAGACATGTTTTTAGTCCTGGATATAACATGTCGCTATGAATGGGAGGTTACAGAACACATAATGAAAAATGTTTTCCTGACTGGAAGGTTTCATTTATATCCATGCCAAAAATAAAATAGTTTCTGATTTACAGTTCTGCTGGCTGAACAAATTGTTTGGTGTGGAAACTTTGACAAACTTTTCTGGCCTTACTTTTCTCATTAGGCACCTTTTTCTGTCTCTAAAAACATACTTCATTCTGAATTCAACCCTCTTTATTCCTCCTTTCCTTTTGCTGCTGCTGAATTTGCTCTCTTCAACATGATGAGTTAGACTTTCAGCCATTATAGCTGCTTTTGCCACCAAAGTCTCCTTTCCAAGAATAAAATTTTTGCTCCTGTGCTCTGAATTATTAAGAAAAGAAAATTATTTAGCCGTTTTCTTTTGGGCATCTCAGCATAGAATCATTGAATCATATAATAGTTAGGGTTGGAAAGGACTTTAAGATCATCTAGTTCCAACCCCCTGGGTTCTTCTAATGCATCTTCCTGTTTAAGGTGATTACATTAGCCTTAATCATATCTGCCTCTCCACCATTGGCATGATCTAGATGAGATTTCAAGGGGCCCCGTAGTTTCACTTTGTCTCTACTACTCTTCTGTTTCTGTTCTCTAAAATGGACACCCTTGGCTTTGACATGATCATTCACACTGCTGTGAATGTCATCTAAGTGACACAAGCCATCACACCACCCAGTGCAGAGTCATAGTAATGATCTGCCAATCTGTTCTAAATGAGCTTGAACTTTGTACTTGCTTATAGACAGTATTGCTACTTTGGCACAGTTGGACATTCAGGCTGAATAGTCTTACACTGTAGCTTGGCTGGGTAAGCCAGGAGACCTCCTTGGATGGATAAGGAGCTGCTGAGGAAAATTTGAAGGAAAAAAGAGGCTTATAAAAGGTGGAAGCAAGGACAGGTAGCCTGGGAAGAATACAGGGATGTTGTCTGGGAAGCTAGGGTCCAGGTTAGGAAAGCTAAGGCCCAGTTAGAATTAAACTTGGCTAGGGATGTTAAGGATAACAGGAAGAGATTCTGTAGGTACATTGCACATAAAAGACAGGCTAGGGACAACGAGGGCCCTCACAGAAGCTTTAGAGAGAACTGGCTACCCTGGATTTGGAGAAGGCTGAGGTTCTTAATGACTTTTTTGCTTTGTTCTTTTTGCCACTTATATGCGGGAGAATGTACTGGGCTGTATCAAAAGGAGTGTGACCAGCAGGTCGAAGGAGGTGATCCTGCCCCTCTACTCTGCTCTCACGAGACCTCACTTGGAGTACTGTGTGGAGTTCTGGTATCCTCAACATAAGAAGGACACAGAACTGTTGGGACAAATCCAAAGGAGGGCCACGAGGATGATCATGGGACTGGAGCACTTCCCATATGAAGATAGGCTGAGAAAGTTGTGGCTGTTCAGCCTGGAGAAGAGAAGGCTGTGTGGAGACCTCATAGCAGCCTT
>JANRGW010035856.1:8090-33177 GCA_024733675.1 Psilopsiagon aymara
TATCACACTTTCACTGTCGGCATAGAATCATCACTCACTGTATTGGGGATTGTATCTCAATAGCTGTACACAGAAATTCAAGGTAATCCATTTGCAGAGGGGTAAAATAGCAGCGGCTAATGGGAAGAAGCTTGAGGGAACAGAGTTTGCTTTACCATAAGTGGAATAAAAGCTGAAAGTTTTCCATACCACAAGTCAGGGGGAGAGCGTGTGTGTGGAGTGTAAACTTTTGGTCCTAAAGTTCTGGAAGAATTCATGTGTGAAATTGCAAATCTGGTAGTAAGAGTTTTTAATAAATCTATCAACTCAAGGGTGGCACTGTGTGACTGAAGAATAGCAAACACAGTGTCTGTATTCAAGAAGGGAAGAGAAAGAGGGAGGCCAATGTGAACAGGCCTTTTAGTCTGACATCAGCTCTACAGAATCAACATTTTTGGACATTTTCTTTGTGGCCACTGCTGTGATGATTTGTGAAAAGGACAAAGTCTACATCAGGAAAAGTATGGGCTGTATAGATAAGGAGCTGTTAACATCCTTGCTTGATATAGCCCTTTGTGGAGTATCTATGCTCAAAACCTGTGAATTAAATCAGGGACAGATGCAGATGGAGATTGTTACAGAGATCAGTAGAAGGAGAGCCTGATTTACAAAAGAAAGCTGAAGGAGCATGGCTTGTTGATAGCAAAATGAAGGCTTAGTAGGGTTATGATTACTGCCAGTAAAAACATTAGGGAGGAAAAAGGGCTATTTGCACTGTAGAGCAATGTTATCACATGAACAAAGGGACATGAATAAACTCACACGGGAAATCGCAAGGAGTTTTCTAGCCATTAGGACAGTAGGCTGGAAGAGCTTTTGGGGAGGAATGTCAACAAACAAAACCCCAACTACTTTTAAGCTACAGGAAGCTTACAGAGAGATAATACAGTGCAGCCCATAAGATGGCAGGGACTGCACTTGGTGACCCCAGGGATGACTTCCAGTCTGTGTAAAGATGCAGAAACTCCCATTTCAAAGTCCTCATTAAACTTTCTGTGTATTTCTTTTACTTTATCTTCCTTTAAAAAAGGATTATCCAGTAATAAACAGGGTGGTGCCATCTGCCAGAGTCTCTGGCACAGAAGGGAGGAATTGCTGTTTCATGTTAGTTAGCTGCATTGAGGAGTAGGAGAGGGGGGATTTGAGTCAAGGAGAAAGCATTTGTTGGGGGAGAGAAGGATTTGGGGCTGTTTCCATCTGGCACTGGGGCTGATTGAAGGTGAGAGCTGATCTCCTGAAATTCTGTGAGAAATGATGGGTAAGGCAGATGCAAGTTGTGGAGTGCCTTGAAAATACAGACCGAGGAGCTCGGGTTTGACGTGGCCACTGAAGGGAGGTGAGAGAAGAGCTACATAGAGGGGAAGGGCATAGCCTGAAGTGAAGCTAAAAAAAATTGCCTTTACAGTGGTGTTCTCAAATGATACAAGGAGGGCAAAACGGCAGTTTTCTATATTTGAGAAGAGAAAATTAGAGTTGATCTGTGCTATAAGATGATGAGAGCCTAGGTGAGGCATTAAGCTGTGCAGGGAGAATGATGACCCTGTTTCAGCAGAGGGAACTGGTGTGATGATACATTGATCTAGTGAGAGCATGCAGGGCAGATCAAAAATGATGCCTAAGTCCCAAGGCTGGGAGCAACTCAAGTATTTCTCCAAGGCATTGGTCTGCTTCCAGCACTGACTGTGCTGCTTCTGTTCAAATGGAGCAGATTAGCAGAAAAAACGAGCTTTTAAATTGTTTGAAGTACAGATGGTGCAGGCTCAGTTCCGTCCCTCTGGGAGAAGAAGGTCTCCAGGAGGGTGAGCTCCTTCCTTTTAATGTGCTAGTGGACCCTGTGTTCCACTGATGAAAAGGGGGAGCTAGGTCCTGAGAACCATGCTGAGACTGGTCTGAAATTCATAAGACATTAAGAAAAGGTCGAAAGAAAAATGTGAAATCTGAGTTTATTTGTCTTTTAATTTGTGTCCCTGGGGAGTTACATTTCCAGGTGCTTTCCTCCAGCCACAAGTGTCAGAGATGTCTTTCAGTGAAAGCTGATGGTCCTCAATAATTGCTCAAAAAGCAGTTCTCAAACAGATGTTTGCAAGTCTCCTCAAGTGAAAAGTAGTCACAGGTCTGATGGTCTAAAGTACACATAACACATTCTCATGCTCAGCATGGTGATGATGGGAGTTTTAGGACATTAACACAGACTGCTCTTGTCTTTCATGTTCAGGACTGTGAGATTTGGCTTTTGTAGAGTAGTTACTAGGAAAATGCTTCTTGATAGTTACCCACATCCTGTTGTCCTTCTGGTTTTTCTCCTTTATTTAGGGAGAGTTTGCCTATAATGCTGTTGATCCAAAATTAAGGATATGATAAAGTGGATGATTCAACTGGCACCGAAAGCTTTGTGCAGACAGGCTCAGTCAGGCCCTCATTAGCTTAGCTTAAATCACTTGAGGCTACTTTGATTCTGAACAAGTTCACAGAGGATTTTTGGATTAATTTTCCCACATATCTCCATCCAGGCAAGCCCTAAAAAATCTTCAGCTTACACAGCATGCCTTTAGGAAACGAGTTCTTCAAAGGATGAAGGATACTTCTAGACAGCTGAAAGACTATGGGCATGAGCTAGCAAATGGGGGTGACATGAGGGTGGCAATGGGGAACCACAGACTTTCCCTCTCCTTCAGAGAAATCTCCTTCTGAGCTGGCAGAGGCTCAGACTGGGAAAAAAAGAAGGTAGTGGTAAAAGAAAAACTCAAGAATGTGACCTGTGACAAAAGATACCAACTTCACTTTCTGAGCCTCAAACACCCGCTTGTGTTGCTGTTTGATAATCCAGGTATTGATCCTTTTCTCAGTTTCCCCAGGTGTAAAATGGGGTAAAAGATACTGGTCTGTTTTGGAAAGTGTTTTGATACCAGGCGCTAGGGGAGTTCTAAGAGTTCATTATCACCATCCTATTAATGCTACCGCTGTTATCATTCTGTGGTTTGCTTTACTGGAGTAATGACCCATTAATATTATTTTGTTGACTGTACAGATGATTTTTCAGAGCAGCAGTCAAATGTGCCATTAAGAGCCCGAGACAACTTACTGTCCTAATTTATAAGCAGATGCAACCAGTAATAAATAGGAGAATAAAATGAACTAATGGTCGAGCAAGTTTTCACATAAAGAGCTATAATCTCAGCTTGCTGTCTTGCCAGCTGTCAGTACCTCTGCATGCACCAAGACATACATTGCAGATGAAGAAGTGGCTTGTGTTTCCATTGTTGTGCATCCACTGCTTTTGCAAACATTCCATCTATGTTAAAAACAATAATCCCATGAACAAGTCCCCTGTTCGTTCATCCTGCTGAGAAGTTTCCCAGCTGATTATGTGCAGGTTTTCCATGTGCTGCAGCTTTGCTGGAGCTGCTGTAACTCCTGAGATTGCTTCCCAGGGACCCTGAGGAGTTAGCAGAGCTCTTGTCTTCTAGGTTGTTACATGCAACACTGAGTATGTTTTAAGAGTGATGTCAAAATAGCTAATGCAGATGCTGTGTTTCTGATTTAAAAAACCCTGTGATATACTTTACCTCCCAGTAGGGAGAGTTTGATAGTAACCCTCCCTGCCCAGACTCTGCTGAATGTTTCATTAGCTGAGCAATGCAGAGACTGCAGAGGTGATGGGGGGTCTGTAATGTGAGACAACGTTTATTCTGCCTCAGCAAAAAGATCATCCAGAACCCTTTGCCCAAAAAAGCTCAACCAAAAAAAACTTAAACCAAACAAAGTGCTAATTACTGAAATTACTGAAATATGAAAGAAGGAAAAGAATATACTGTTTATTGCACACATTTTTTTTGTATTTATATATAAACTATATAAATACACCAATAAAAGAATAGCACAATTCAAGTTATCATAATTCCTTAGCTTTCATGTGCTTTCCTAAGTGATGAGGGAGAGGCACAGCAATTAATGATTATCTCTTGCCACACCAGAAACAGAAAGGGATACCTAAAATAGACCATCCTGTTATGAGCTCCTTTGAAAAAGGAGGAATTTCAAAAGGTAAATGCCCAGTGGAAATGTCTCTTTGATTTTTATTACGCTAACTATAACAGCCAGCCAGTTTCCAGTTCTAGGAACGTGAGGCCCCACTCTCGTGTGTGGTACTTGGTGTACCTGGTGCTCTGCAAGAAGGATGGGTTACGTTTCTAGTTACATGATGTGATTTTCTCCTTTCTGTCTTTCTTGTTTGTAAACTTCAGAAGTCCAAGAGACAACGTGCTGCTTTGCATTCCGTGTTCCCTGCTGACTTCATTTCCCTGATCAAAGAGAAAATAAGTAAGGCCTGGTTTGTTTAATAGAAAGGGTCTTACACAGTCACGCCTCTTTGTTTGCCGACATAATTGAGGAGAAGACAGCTTTGGGAATAGTGCTTCTTAATTGCTCTCACAGACACTGCAAGGCACTCGCTGGAGGGTCGGGCTAATTTGGGCCTATTGTGGAATTTATAAAACACTTGATCACAGAGGAGTCAAAAAAACCCCAACCTCAAACCCAAACCACCCTAGCCTTTATACAACCAGCAAAGTAACCTTCACCTCAGCATCAGCTTTGCTCTCCATAAAGCTTCCTCGCCATGAACTGGGGAAATAGCATGGCAGAGGCATTGCTGCCCCCTCCCCACAGATCTCTGGTGGGCATAGAGAAAGAAGGGGTGAAATTGAACATCTGGGTATAACTTCTCATCCATTAAAATGTTCAGGCTTTTAATAAAGTGTATGTATGGCAGCAAGAGCTTCCTTCCAAATGAGTACCAGAGTGCAGAAATCACTGTTTCTCAAAGGAAGGCCAGGCTGTAACCCTCTTGATTTTAAATCAAAGGTTGCCTGTGACTCCTCAATCCTTCACAGTCCAGAAGAAGTCAGCAGAGCTGCTAATTAGAGCACTGGTTACAGTTTCTCTTTTGGTTTGAAGCCCTGAAATGAAGGGCAGGTCTGTTCTGTACGTTGTGACAATGAAGAGACCTCAGATTCCTGGCTAAGGCTTTTAGATGAAAGGAACTGAGAAGGGCTTCCCAGGGCAGATTCCCCTGGCCATGGAACGATGAGCCTTCACCAACTAAGGCTGAGTGCAGCATTGTCCTTGCCCTGTGGGACTGCAAGGCTACAGCCTGGGAAAAGGACTCCAATTTTAATGATGTTATTAGTGAATTCTGGGACTGAACCTCTCCCTCTTTTAAAAACAGGGTTTAGTTCTGTGAAGTTATTCTATTTTCCAGTATTTAATAGGTAGAATTCAAACATAGTATTGATAAGTATTCGTATACCCAGGAGGGAGAGGGAGATATTTTATGGGACACTGGGAACAAAAGCCTCATTCTTTTCTGGTTATATTCAATACTGTTTCTTTTGTTTACAAGACTGTCTTACTCCATCAGGAGTATGGCAAATTGTCTCCTAAAGGTAGCAATGAATTCACTAGACATACACTTAAACCTTGACAATTACTGCCTTTTGTTATGTATTTTTTAAAGCCTTGAATAGCATTAATCACACAGCTGAGGAAAAGCATTTGACCTTCTCTGTATCAATCTTAGAAAGATCTCGTGTATTAAGAAGCTGTCTGCCAAAAGAGAACTGCAAATGGCTGAGCAACTCAACATGTCCCCGTGGTAAAAATGAGAGTTAGAGAGGCAAGCCAACAGGAGCCCTGATTTAGCTGGGTACAAGTAAACACCTAAAATTAAATATGTTGTTTCTGTGGGAAAGCTCACAGCTTGATTCTCTGTGCTTGCTTTTGGACCCCACAAAGAAAAACCACTTGCAAGCAAATGCATGGATATATCCTTCTCTCAGCCTTCTCTTCTTCTGCACCTGTTTCAAAGCTTGATTTTCATAGAAGTACATCACAAACACCCTGGGCAGGTGGCAGAAGACAGTCACGGTGCAAGACTAGTTGAGAATTATATGTTGCTTCCTACTTTTGTCACTCACTCTGTGCCCTAAACCCACTTCTTGGGTTGCTGCTTGGTGAAAGCTCTACGGGCTGAGGACTACCATTGTGTAGTAATTTATTTTACTAAAGGAAAGAAGATGATAGCACTGACGTTTAACATCTGGCACATCCTTAAATGCCTCTCTGCAGCAGATTGAAAAGCCTGACCAGTATTCAAATTATAATAGGAAACTATTGTAGTTCAGACTTAAAGGAAACAGTTGGCTTTTTGAAACTTCATATTGCTAGAACTTATTACACAGACAGCTTCAAAAAGAGAATAAAATGGAAGGGTGGAAGGGACATTTTTCTCCCTGACTTTCTGCTTTATTTTGCTAGAAATCGCAGCTGAGAATGAACAGTGGCTCTCCTCAAATCTGAAAGGATGAGAGACAGTTTAATGAAGCAAATTTTCTCCCAGGTTTTTGCATGTATGCCAGCAATAGGAAAGAGTTAACAAAACAATAATGGGATGACTCCTCTGTTATGTCTTTGTCCTTCATGACTTAAAAACCCTGACGTAGTTAAAAAGTATTTTCGCATTAAAAAAAGGCTGCTAAGAAGCCCCAAACAAACTGGCCAAACAAAACACAGATTCAAGCTTTGGTTTTTTGACAACAGTGCAGAAGTCTCCCTTTTTCTATCTTGGAAGCTTTCCAAAAGCTTTTTGAAATAGGCCTTCAAAATGGACTTCACTTTTACAGATATTTTTGCTGCATTACAGTAATTGGGAGCAGGGAACCAACATCCAGTGTGGCTGCTTCTCTTCAGTTGCCCAGCAATCTATTTTTGCCTTGGTGTTGTAGAGCATCATTATTGATGATCTAGAAGAAAATATCAAAATACTAATGACAAAAATTAGAGGTGACAGAAAACTGAGCAGATTGGTAAATAATAAATCACTTCTTCAGAGTGATCTGGATTCAGTGAGCAATGGGACTCATTTGAAGAACACAGAAAATGTGAGGTCCAGGAACGAAGAAAATAGGTCATGCTTACTGGCTGAGGTGACTGTATCTTTGAAATAATAAACACCTCAATGTGAACTGACTGCAGTGGCTGAGAAATTAAATAGGAACCTTGAGTTTGTGAACTGCAGAAGGAGTTCATGCAGTTATTGCCACTACATAAAGAAATAAAGACAAAGCATTTTTGGGGTGCTATGTGACAAGTTCAGAAATGCTTCTGAAAAAAACAAATGAATTACAGAAATGGTTTGGGTTCTAGAAGTTCTGGCCTATGGGCTAAAAGTGGTTCCATCTCATTAACTTCTCCCTTCTCATTAGTCGGGAGGGATCTTACAAGTACTAATACTGAGATAGGCTTCTGGCAGCAGAGGACCAGAGGATGTCATGGAGGATGTCACAGCGTGATCTGAGGTTGGCAACTGGAGTGCGAAGCACTCAGAATATAAAAAAAGGCAAGTGGTTTTAGTAATCAACACTGACCACAGACCAACATTTATCGATTGATCCAACATGTGGATTTCCCAACATTAACTACATTTTTTAAATGGATTTGGGCAACTTTGAGCCCAAAGTTGTGGGATCTTCAGTATAGTCAGTGCCTGGGAGCTCCTCTGTCCATCTCTAAGCATCTGGAGCTCTTGGCTTATGCTGCAGATACCAGCCCCTGTTGTCTCTCCTAGGCTACTCCTGTCCATGAGCCAAGAGAAGGAAGCACATTTGTGGGTTTGTACAGCCTGGGGAAGAGAAGGCAAAGCCAGGGGAGATCCAGCTGCTGCCTTCAGGTGGGGGAGCCTCCCGGGCAGGGCTGTACCCAGCAGCTCTGCACTGTGCCTGCAGCAAGTCAGGAGCTGATGCCAGGCATTTCCTGGCTGTGTCCACCCTGCCTGGAGCACTTCACTGCATTCTTTTAGGCACTTTAGGCAGTCAGCAATGGCAAACAGATAGGTCCTTCCTTTTGCAGTGGAGAGAGACTATTAGAAATACTCCCCTTGAAAGAAACTGCCATTTCAGAAATGCACTTTGGATTTAGGGACTTAGCACAGTCCTTTGTCAGCATCATCCTGCGTTCTTCACTTTTGATGGTTCGTTGCCTTTAGATTTGTTTCTGCTTGACTATCCATTCCCATTCTCCTGTGACTAATATTTAGTTGCACAGTGCCACTGAGAGCCTCTGCAAGGTGGTAGCATGGCATGTATGGGACCCAGAGGAATTCTGAAATGACCTTTTAAAAAAAACAACAGCATAAAACAAATTGGACAAAGGAAGCAGCTTTGGGAATGGCATGATACTTAGAGAAGCAGCCGCAGTGAGGAAAAGTGAACTGTTTCAGAAGGGGTTTTGCCCACCTGAAGTCAGTGGCAAAGCTCTTCTCGAGTCACAGTATTTGCCCAGGTACGAGCCTCTTGTCCCTCCTCCTGATCTCCCGTACTTGTTTCATCTTCAAAAGTAGAGTGTTATGGTTGCATATTTTATGATTACTGGTAACCTGTTGCTAGCTGGCTGGGTGCATGGTCAAAAGCGCTTCTGCCCAGTGTTCATGGCTGCTGTGGAGCTGGTGGATCAAATGGCAGAACCACAGCACATGCAGCAGAGAGTGGCCAAACTCTGTGACCTCTGGGAATGGAATGAGGGTCATGAATGATTCATCATTAAACTGAATTAAAGCTCCAATAGTGTGATTTTAACATATAGCCAGAAACCTAGCAAACAGATACAGCCAAGCACTGTCAGTCTCTCTCTTCCCCTGATGTTCCCCCAGAGAAGCACAGACCATTGGTGGTGCAGTGGTTACTACTGAGTAATGCAATGATGAATCTGGCTTTTACAAGTAAGTCTGGTGTCTAGTTGTAGCAAGAGATGTATCTTGCTCATGAGAGGGGATAGAAGACTCTGCCACTTAGAATAAATTATTTAAGACAGAAATTTAGTGTTTAATGTGTTTGTAAAGAGTCTAGTGAGCGTCTGGGTAGTCCCTGGGCAGAGTAATAATTGCACTTTTCTGTTTTATATTTATAATCTAAAACAGCTAGCCCTTGAGTAAATGTAAACTGCATTTCCATCATATTTCCATTTGGGTTATATTTCACACACCTGCAGTCTCAAAAGCACATAATTGCAAAACCACACTCAGACAGGGACTGAATAAGCGCTGTTGCTGATTCTTAATGAGCCATTAATCAGATGTTTAACTACAGGTAATTCCCTTGAGTCCTGGTGTCCCAAGAAAGATCTGTATTCCCTTTAAGTCCTAAGATGACTTACAAACAGGAAATTGTGAGGTGCAGACTGAATGAACGGGATGGGCGTCCCATGGCAGCTTCTGGTGAAGGGTAAAATATTTTCATTTCATTTGGGAGTTTATGTCTCATTGCCATCGGCCATAGGCTCCAAAGTCAGGCAAGGACTGTGTAGGAGCTGAAGACACTTGTTTCAGTTGTTGAAGGGCTCATTTTGGCAAGAGCTCAGAAGATGCTCTAGTCGCCTCCCGTCAGTTGGTGTTATTCGCTCTTCGTGGACAGGAGTAAGAGTGTGATTCTTCACGCAGTGTGAAGTCTTCCTCTGGAACCTGCTATCAAAGGAGGGTGTGTACCCCAGCTGCATTTTAACAAGGAATGGATAATTTTATGGCCACTGCTATTTATAGCTTTGCATGGTAAATTAAGGATAATAAAATCATGCATTTCAAAGTGCACAACAAACTCTGCAGGGGCTAGGAAGGAAATGTCTTCCATCAGCAATGTTGTATTGTTGCTTAGCTAGGCTGAAATGGACATTTATTTCGTGAGAAAAAAGACAATTTAAGGATTTTGTTAAATTCCAAATGAGGCCTGTGCTGTATTTTGACGCTGAGGTGCTGTGTTGGAAAAGTCTTTGTTCGGAAGCACTAAAGTCATTGACTAGAACAGATCAACATGTTTGAGTTTTAGAAAAAGAAAGGTTTTCCCAGTTTCTGAACTTGTGTAAAAATGTGGCTGGTTTCATTCCCAGTTTTGCTGGCACTAAAATGTCACATTGAGCTAAGGTGGCTTGGTGAGTTACTGATGCTCGTGACAGACATGCTGTAAACAGCATTTTGTAAAGGACACAATGGTTTTAAGAGCTTATCCTTTTTGTAAAACAGCCACACATTTTCATATTGGCCAACCAGTGAATGTAGTTGGTTTTCCTCTGAAGAGCGTGCACATGGAGATGAAGCCAACCTACACATGTTTGATACTAGAAGAGCTCCAGGTTATTAACTATGGAGAACAAAAGGTTTCAGACGATCTCTCCATCTGTTTCTCCCTCCTGTGCCAGAGACACAGTGTAGCAGACCGTATCTTCACAGACATTTTCCAGGTGGAAAATGTGCATACAAAAAGCATGTGCATCAGCTCCTATATCTCTTTCCCCAGGTATAAGCTACTTCCATCACAGCTGAAGGAGCCATACCCCCGAACAGCAGACATCCATAAACCTGACAGAGACTCATTCATGCTTTTACTCCCTAGCTGTTATTTCCAGAAAGGATGCTCAGTTTAGCAGAGTAGTTATATAATCACTTATTAATTAGATATTCATTGACACTTCATGCCTGCCTGATTTTTGAAGTGGAAGAGGCACTACTGGCTCCACACTTGCTTCAATAGATAGAAGGGTGGGCAAAACCCACTCTGGGTTGGGCTGTTGTTCAGTAAGATCTGCATGGCCGTTTCATGGGCAGACAGGGGTGAGGTGCTCTGGAAAATGCTGATGAGTACACTGTAAAAGTCTTGTTAGGCATTTCTCAATGAAACAGCACTTGTCATACAAATGGCAGGATATCATTGCTGGCTTTACCTGCCAAAAGAGAGCTGTAAGTTTCTTTTTTGTACCCACAAAACTTGAGATTCACTATGGTTTGTCTTGATTATTTCTGTCTGGGAAGGAAAAAAGAGAATGTTTTGAATCTAATAAATAATCCTCTGGAATATGTATAAAGGATACATAAATGCCAGCATCTCTTCTGGAGATATATTTCAGTGTGTTAAAATCAACATATGCACACTGGCTGACTGCTTGGAATATTCTCCCTAAACTAAAACCCAGCCAGGCAGGCCACTAGTATGCTATGCAGATGGTTGAAGAGCAGTGATCTGCCTTCATTGCAGGCTTAATTTATGAACTCGATTGATTAGGTATTTTTATTGACTAAATTACTGCATATCCTATTTCTCCTGTGTCAATAGCTGTGATGAGAAGGCAAAAAAAATCAAGGACAGATGACCCAAAGCCTAGCACCACTTTGCATGTGCAAGTTGAATACTTGCAGATACCAGTTTGAAACTGGTATCTCTTGTTGCTTTGTACCCAGTAGCAGTTATCCTGGAAGAGACAAGACCAAAAGGGACACTGCAGTTGAGAATGAAACCCTTTCCTAGTGTCTCAGAAAGCATGGCATTGCTCCTTGCCCCATGACAGGTCAGCCATGGAAGATGCTCCCAGTCCACTCTCCTGCTGCTTCCCTCATCATCACCATTCCTGAAACCCCAAATATCACCATTCCCAATATCCCTTGTATTACCATTGCCTCCCCATGATCAGGTGCAGAGACACGGCACACAAAGTCAAGCGTTAGGGACTGGAGTGGTGCTCCTGAAAATGGTGTGAAATCATAGCAGAGAATAAGAAAGAGCAAGCAGAAATGACACTATGCACAACATGTCTTGAGCTTCATATTACTGGTCCCTGCTGTATCCTGGGTGCTGCCAGCAACATTTTTAGACCTGTTTGGAGGACATAGCTGAGTGTGCTTCACCTGTAACTCTTCAGTCCCATAAAAAAAATCCTCTTCTTTCAGACTCTGATTGCATATAATTATATTTTCCTATTCTAAATTGCAGGTTAGGGACCCCACCAGCTAATGCACCTAAGAATTGGGGATAATGTTCTAAATTCTAATATCAAATTACAGGCAGGTGATAAGACCTAAAACCACCTTAATGTGTAATAAGTTTAATGTTTAACAGATACCAAGAAATATGCTTAGCAGTGTTAGATCAAACATAATAAAATTAAGCTATGGACTACTGAAATCATAGCAATTCAACATCTTGTCATTGCAACACAGAAGAAGAGAAATTGGTATTTTAGCCCTGATTTTCAAAGCATCTCCAAAGCTGTGTCTGTCATTATTGAGGCTTTTTGCCTGCATGCTTTTTTTGGACATCTATTTATTTTTTCTCCCAAAACACAGATGTTTGCCCTGTATTGTATTCATATGAACAGACCAGCCAGAGAAGCATTCAGTTGCTTTGTGCATGCCAAGTACAATAATCTTGCATATAAGGAAAGAAAAAAAACCACCACAAAACTGAGGGAAATGTGAGCTGAAGTACCCGCGAAAACCAAGAAGAGTATGTGTAAACATGCATTCAGTGATAGACGCCTGATCTCTGTGATTTTGGCCCTTCAGTGTAAGATTGATGTGGAACAGTTTCAGTTTTGACATTGTGTTTGACTCATCGGAGTCATCTTTGCAAGGAGGGGAAGCTGGTGTCTGGCTCAGCAGGCAGCAAAGTAAAGCAGCAGAGATTTGAGGATGTCTGGTATGCCTTCCTCACACTATTGGCATTTGGGTTTTCTATGCATAAGACTTTCTTGGTCATATGTTGCCTTTTCCCTCAGATGCCTCTGAGCCACATTTGCTCTGTTTGAACCTGTTTGAGTCCAGCTCCAACTCCTTTGGCTTTAATGTCAAGGGTGTTTTGGGAGGTGCAGGGATCCTTCAAATACTTGAGGAATACTCATGAAGAGGAATAGATGATAGCATCGGCTGCTGCACACACACAGCAGCGTGAAGCAGGACAAAACCTGGGGCTACATGTAGCATGGGGATTTAAGTAGCAGAGCTTAATTTTGAACTAATTATAAAATAATGGAATTTGATTTTCTGTGCTCCTCATACTGCTCAAGTGAACAATAGAACCAAATTCCTTCAGACCAGACACACTGCAACCCCAAATATTTAAATAGAGTTGGAGTGTCACTGAGGGCTGAGCATGCCTACATAAATAAGCTCCAGCAATCCTCAGATACCCACAAAGGCGAACTCTGAGCATCACTTACACCGGCACAGAAGAGAACAGAATCAAGGCCTTTGTGTTCAGTAATTTTGGCACAGTAATGTATTCAGCTCTCAATCACCTAAGAATCAAAGCAATTAAGCATAGGTTTTCTGCAGTGCATCTTAATTGTGCAGTCTTCCTTGCAGATGATAGATGATCAAGCTCACTTGGCAATGCAGAGCACAAGACAGGGATGTCCACCCCCTACCCAGCTACCGCCTCTTGATTCAGAGCTCTCCTTCCTTGCAGAGCCAGCGGTTGGTGCTCGGGGACATGTACCCTTGACCGGTTTCCCATTCAGTGTCTTTGATCCCATTATTGGTACAGTATGACCTTGAAACACCCTTTGTTTTTTATTTTTAAGTGGATTAGGAAAAAAGCTTCTTGGAGGGCTTAAAAGACTGTATGCTAAAGATGATTTCTGCAACCTGATATGGATTACCATAGTTACTCTGCCTGAGCATGGCAGCTTTCCAGCTCCTCTGCCAGGAATGATCTAAAAGCTTTTCTTTTCTTGTGTCTTGAGGTGAGAGCCTGGCTTTAAAAAGCTTTCAGAATTCTAACTCTTTCCTCCAGTTTGTTGGCAGGGGGAGTCCAGCGCTGCTCCATCTGATGTCTGATATCGCTGATAACTTACAGATGATGTGTTTGGGATCTCTGATTGTGCATGTCCAATCACTTCGTTAATTGAGAGCACAGAGAGCTACAGCTCATGGCATCCCGATTATCTCTCCCATCTCTTATTCCACCGGCCTCTTTCCAGACATATTGTTTAAGGCTCATGGCACCTCTCCCTTCTTCGTGAACGTGTGCATTTGCTGGGCCAGACCTGTAGTTAGCAAAAGCAGCAGAACGTAGAGGGCAGTCTCTTGAGTCTTGTTAGCTTCTCATGCACAGTAATAGCATGGTCTGCATGCCATTCATGATTTTTATTTAATAGAGTTTCCTGGTGTGTATTTTAGGATTCATTTAAAAATACATCAGTGATGAACAGGGTAGGAAAAAGAAACTGAGCCAAAAATTCTTTCTAAACCCAGACCAATAACTATCTTCTCTTGCCTGCAGCTGACATTTAGGAGTATTCTTAAATCACTTAAAGTGATTTTTAAAAAACACTTCCAAAAAAAGGAGCCTGAGGGAGAGCCTGTTGGTTGGATTGCCTGATGCCAACATGATCTGGGTGAAGAAATCGAGTTCCTAAGTTAATGTTGAATTAATGCTGATTAGTGATGAGAGTGAAACTGGAAATGGCGGACTCTGTATGGAATATCTCAGCATTGCTCATGGCACTTTTTTAATGATGAAAAGTCCAAGTTACTTTATATAACACAAATATATTCCTTGGGGCTTTAACTGCGGCTTTGCAGTCAAGCTTGTCAGTATGGCATGGGCCACAGTATGGCTCTGACCACAGCTGGGGCAGGGAGTATTTTTCCCATCTTATGTCTTTATTTGCAAGGTCCAAGATCTGCCAGGAAACCTGCGGCTGAGGCTGGGATAGACCCATTTCTCCCAGCCTCAAGTCAATTCTTTATCCATGAGACTATTCTCCGTCCTGCTGTACTGTCTGGAAATGATAAATTATTGCTTTAGGTAACAAATACATTCTGCTTCCTCCTCCCCACTGCTTTCCTCTTGTTCATAGCACTGTCCTTTCCAGCTTCAGTAGTTGGGTGAAAGCCTGTGCAAAATCCCAGGTCATAGTGAAATGTCAGCACGCAAAACCAGTCCAAAATGTCTGGATTGCTGATACAGAGATGCTGCACATTCATCCATCTCCCTCCTGAAATCAATAAGTGCTCTCAGCTCCCTGTACAAGGGGTCACAGCAGAGCCTTCAGTGGAAGTTTTGTGCTCCAAACTCTGGTTTTGGCCAAGTGTCCTTAGGATCTAAATGGTCTGCTCTCAAGGCTGCTCACTGCAGGGAGCACCAGAGCTGGTTCAGCCATTTACCGCCAGATCCGCCAAGCCCAGCACAGAAGACATTTAAAATGCCATGCATATTTAAAACAAGCCAAAATCAAGCCTGTAAACATCCTTCTTTTCCAAAGCATGAGAGCTGCAACCAAATGCAGACACAGGTAGTTTACTTAATTGAAATTAAGCCTTCTTTTCCATTTCCCTTCTTTTCCTTTTCCAGCAGCGCCCCATTTAATGCCTGTGGCAAGATTCATCACCTGGAGGCTGTTTTTTTATGAGATTTAACAAAAGATCATTCAGGAGTCAATATTTTGCCAAAAGCTAAGTGATAAGTCTAGTGGCTTGCATATAATTGCTCCTTTTCTTTTATGTCTTGATTTTTTTCCCCCTCCTCTTTTCATTGGGGTTTTGAGTTACTGACAGCAGAGCAAATGAAGTGTGCTCGTGAAGTATGAAGGCTTCGGTTTTGTCCCATGCTTTGCTTCCTGCCTCTGCTTCATTTTGCATGATTTTTGAGTAACAGCAGGAGTGCTGAAAAGCCGTTGTGTCTTTATGTGCAAAACATACAGCTCTCCACTGAATTCCTAAAGGCTTCGTTATTGTTTGATGAGGTAGGCAACAGCAGTTCTGGCAGGACAATATTAACTTGTTTAAAGGAGTACAGTGGGGAATGGGCAAAGGGAATGAGGTTCACAGATACCTTCAAAAAACCTGGTGGATTTTGGTAAAAAGAACTGTTTGCCTTTGTGGATGAGCCTTGCATAGAAACCAGGCACAAAAAATCCTCTTGGCAGCTAGATCCCCTCCTAAACACAACCATCCTTCAGCCCATAAAGTTATGGCTCTGGCTTTGTACTAATGTAGTTAAAGAGCAGATGTATCTGGGGCCCTAAATCATCTGCAGCAATAGCAGTGTGCTGCCAGGTGCATGCAGAAATGCCCCAAAGTCACATTTTTTCCTTTTTGGTAAAGTTATTTCTGAGCTCTTGCTTGTGTTTGCCTTAGGATTGCTAGCGAGACATCATAAGCAGGGCAGATGTGAAGGGGTATCGAGAGGAATGGGGCACTGTGCCCCTGCATTAGGCATCTGGTCCCGTCAAAGCCCAGAAACCTTCCAAAAAGAAGCAAATCCAGTCCAGTCTCCCTGAAAGTAATCAGCTGCCTTGTGAATGAGCTGATGCTCACTCGGTCATGTGAAATGTGTCCCTATCAATTCCAGAGAGAAGGTTGTTATGAGGTAGCATTTCCTAAGACTCAAGCAGGCTTGCTAGCTTTGGGGTTAAGTAACTCAAAAGCTGATGCAAAAGTAAATTAGTAAGTAGTCTAAAAGACATGGTTTTATGACAAAATTTATCAAAGAAACCTAATTTTCACTCTCTGATTATATTACATGTCTGGCTGACAAAAACAATTATATAAATTCAGTGCATTTAGACTTTTGTAAGGTGTTTGCCTTGACACTGAATAGCATGCTGATTAAACATTAGCACTATTCGGTAACATTAGAATATACATTAAAGGGATAACGAAGTGCCTGACAGAGCTCAACAAGTGGCTGTCAATGAGCAGTCAGGACTGCATGGACCTGTGGTTTCTGGGGCACGCAGGGTTAAGTGTAAGTATCAGAGCTCTCTGTTGTTCGTATCAGTGGTCTGTAGCAAAACAGAAGATGAACATCTTTCACAAAGCAGAAGGATCAAGAAAAGGAGACTGGCACTGTGAAGCGGAATCTTTTGGTGAAGAGGATGGGGATCCATTAAACTGTGTGTTGGTCTATGCAAGGGCAGAGCTCTGTACACGGGTTTGTAGGTAGCACTCAAAGGATGAAGGGAACAGTGCTCTGTGCATCAACCCTACTGTGATGTCTTGACAAAAGGAATATATGTGCCCTTTAAATATATACATATGAGAGTAGTGAATAACAGGAAAAGAGACTATTTTACTTTTATGTGCAGCATCGCTAAAACCAGGTCTCAAATAGCAAAATGTTGTGTTCAATTTTCTGCTTTTTCACGGCTCCAGAGTAAGACTTGCTGCTTTCCTCCACTATTGACTTTCTTGGGACTTATGGCTCTGTTCGATTAGAAATAGCTGGGTAAAATACAGTGGTTTGTTGTAAGTTCAAATGGAGATCTAATGAATCTTCCTGGCCTTCTGTTTGATGAAACTGTAACTGTGTATGCACTCCCCGGTATTAAAAATGATCTCACCTGATTTCAAAGGGAAAAACCCTACCAGTGTTATTAGCTTCCTCGTGTGCGACAGTTGTTGCTCATACATTTTTAATGTTTTAATCTGGAAAGCTCATTGACATTTTGTTTGGAAACACACGGTACAGCTCAGCAGTGGAGTACATGTGTTCCTGCAGCTGCACCATCTGGGGCAGAGAGAGGGACCAGGCTGCCCGGGAGGCCACAAAGGCTTGGAAGGGTTTCTTCAAGTGCCTGAGCTGCTCCACTACCATCAACATGGTTTGTGCTGAACTAATGTCAGTGTTGTCTTGGGCTGCTCCAGCACAGCTGGGGCTCTGCTCTCTGCTCAGAAATATCAGTAGCGACAGGTTAAGGTATGATAGAGGGAAGAGATTTATGATGCAAACCTGATTCCAGCATCAAGCTTTAAAGATTTAGAGGCAAAAGGAACAGCTACAGTTATGAAAAATGTCAAGAAGTGTTTCCCATTAGGGAGCAGAGGATGAATTCACCATGGCTTGGCCCAGCGTGTCTGCTGTCTCACCCATGCTGTAGTGCTCTGCTTCTGACATTAAGGCATTCAGTTTGTGCTGAGTCTGTGGACAGGAGTGAACGTCTCATGCTCTGCAGCCATTAACCACCCTGAACACAACTTGTTCTTTGTCAAACCCTCCCCTTTGGATACAAATTCTGCAGTGCTCTTGCTCCCAAAGCCTTGCCAGGCGTGAATTGCTGCCGTCTTGCGGTCAAGCTCTCCCCAGGCACAGACCTAGCTGAGTTTTGGCTCCAGCCTCAGTGTAGGGTAGACTTTATAGATTTCCCCTCATACTGTTACCATAATGACTTACCCTTTTCTAGCAACTAAACCTCAAATGCACCTGCATGTCACGTAGCTGGCAGTGACCTTAGGGACTCGGTTACTGTGATTGTGGGCAGCAGGCACAATGCTCCAAGGCCAGTGCCTCTAAGTGGGCAGGAGGGAGTGTTGCAGGGGAGCCTTTAAATTCCACAGCAAAACTATAATGAGCTGTAATCGTACCCAGAGTAACTTCACTGCTATAATTCTCAGCAGGAAAACAATTACATTGCAGCAGTATAACCAGACAGACATGCTGTAAATACAAAACATCCTTTGGAAAGATATGCTCCATGTTCTAAATACATTTAGAATTAAGGCAAACAATTCTTTTCTGATTAGAATTCAAGGCAGGCATGCCAAGGGGTTTGGGTGGTTTTTTTTTTTTTTTCTCTTTCTACTTTTTCATTTAGCATACACATATAAAGGTGCTGTGTTAGTTAATAACGGCCTGCTCAGGCTGTGGAGGGATAGCAGGGGAGAGCTGATCCTTGTTGTCGGTTGATAACTCTCTCCCTTGCAGCTGGTTGTTTCTATCCTTCTGAGATGAAAGCGGGTGTGAAGAGGGGATTTTGGGTGCGTTTTGGCACTGGGGAGGACAGCAGGACTGCTGATGCACAAAGCCAGATCCGCTGCTGATGCTTCAGAGAGGCGACAGCTCTGCTGAGCTCGAAGGCTACAGCTGATGCAGTACCCTCAGTGTGTGCTGGGCACTAGGGGGGAATAGAGGACCGCAGAGCGTGTGGGTCATTGGCATGCTCCTTGTGAAAGCTGCAGCTGCTCCAGGGTCTGCTTGCCTGAAATCCTGCTGCTCCTGTTACAGCAGAACCTGGAGAAGCAGCTGGATATAAAAGGGAAAGGATATGTTGCTTGCTTTCTTTATACCTTTATTTGGTGGAGGAGACCCTGGTTTGGGGCATGTTGCCTTTTCTTTCCCCTATACTATCAGGATTTGGGAGGTTGTCATTTTAAGTGATGAGATGCTGACTTTCCAGGGGGTATTTAAATTGCTAGGATTGAAATATGTTTCTGAACTCTGCTCAGAGACCCTAGAACATATGTAAGTGCAATGTTCTAGGAGCTTCATTCATCTTTTGAGGGGTTTTGTGCAGCATCTGTCCCTAAGCTGCTCAAAGAAGAAAAATGTGGCTCTTTGCTGCTGGCCTAGTGCAGGACAGGCTGGGTGAGTTTCTTAGTTTCTACCATCCCTTGTCCCTTTTGACAGCAGAAGGAGAGAGGTGGGAAAAGAAGAACAAACAAAAATAAGGCTATAAAAAATTGTGCTTGGACATCTCCAGAGTTATCTGGGAACAGAGGTATCTTCTTTATATATGTGAATGCTCCATTGCTGACGGTGTTCAAGGCTGGGTTGGACATGGCTTTGGGTGGCATGGTTTAGTGGGAGGTGTCCCTGCCCATGGGAGGGGGGTTGGAACTGGATGGATGATCTTAAGGTCCTTTCCAACGCTAACTATTCTATGATTCTATATGTATTAAAGTCATTCTCCTGCAATAGATTCAATCTGATGGTTTTATAAAACTACAAGAAGTTTTTCATTATCCATTGAATATTCAGCTGGTTTTCTGTGGGCGAAGATAGAAGTTTGTGTGGTTATATCAGTCAGGGTATGGCTTTGTCTGTTGCAATGCCTAACTCTGATTCTGGCCATGACTGCTGAAATTCTAACATCTTCTGTAAGCCTCTGTCCTATTTCCAGTGGTGTTAGTGGATGTTTTACCATTGTCTTTAATAAGAGTGATTATGTTATAGAATTTAAGGACAGTAGGGTGAGCTGAGGCTCAGTAGGATAAGTACTGGTACCCATCGCAAATGGAAGTACTGCCCAAGGCAGAAAATCAGGACAATGCTTTTCTTTAAAGACAGAAATAACCAAAATTTCACATTTGGGAAAAAAAAAAAAAAAAAAAAAAACTAACAAAAAACACAACCAAACAAACCAATAATAATAAAAAGAGAGAGAAATGAAAGGAATAAAAGAGAGATCTTCCAGAGATCACAAAGCCAAACCTAGCACCTCTTTACTGCAGCTCTCAGGACTTTACAAGCGCAGCCCATAAGGATGAAATGCATGGCTTGGGGGGAGAGCTAAATCAGGCTCCTACCACAGACCAAAAGGTTGTTCTACAGGTATGTTTGTCACTGCAAGTAATGGCTGTGAAACAAAGAAAGAGGAGTACAGCTAATGTTTAACTGCCACTGTACAGCCACTAAGGTACTTCTGCCTTTTGTCTGGAAGCTTATATAGGGAATGGGTTTCTCTTCTCTTTGCAGGCATGTTATAAACATCATTTTCCCTCACATATGCCCCTTTTCCACACTGCTTCTTTCTTACTGTGGGAGTAGGGAAGACAATTTCAGGATGGAGCTCTAGATTTATAATCATTGAATTCCCATTCATGTTTTCAGTGAAAACACTACTTTGCATGTATCAGAGCAGCAGCTTGCAAGAGCATAATCACTCTGTGTGTGTAAAAGTGCAAATATGTGTATACACAGGTATGCATGCCACAGATGCAAGCAAGCATCATTCTGCTATACCTCTTTAGAGCTTCTGGTCTGAAGAGAACATGGATTTTCCTGTGCATTTGTGTTCTTTACACTGTCTTGTAAAGACAGTGCACTGATTTGATTTGCTTAGAGTAACAGGAAGACACAAACAACACATGGGTTATGAAGGAAAATAAGCAATTGTCTTTACGTTTTGCCTATATATATTCCATTAGCTTCACACCAAACATGACTCACTGGCAGCAGGTGTCCTGCTGTTATGTTAGGCAGATTAGTAATGACTCAGAGGGGGCTGCTCTCCCTATATGGCATCCCCCAGGGAAGCTAAAAATAGTTCAGAGACTTCCAGCAAAGTAAAAGTATTTGTGGGCTTTGAGCGAAGTCTGCTTCTGAAGGTAAGAATCAGAGCTGAGCTGTTTAATCTGCCAGTCCTCCTTCTTTATTTCTTGTTTTTTTCCTCTGTGAAGCTTGCCTTGGCAGTTGATCGGCAAATGTTATCTGGCACAAGGCTGGGAGTTCGGAATTATAAGCAGTTGCTTTCCGTGTTTGTGGAAACTGGGTGGGGATTGACCAGTTAAAAGAAATCAGTGTAGCAGAGAGCATTTGCAGCTGCGGCAGGGACAACAGAGGAATGTGTCTGTCAGAAATAGTTGCTTTTCTTTTTTCTTCCTTTTTTTTTTTCCCTCTCTCTGTTCCTGGAGAATCTGAACCACATATGAGCAATCACAGCATGTGACTCTGCTCTGAGTAGCAGGAAAGCTATTGCTGGCAGTTACACCCACCATGAAACAAGTCCAGTAAGCAAAGTCCTCTGCAAAGTTATTGTGGCATCAGAATATGAAAAGAGAGGAACTGTTTGTGTTTCTGAGATATGTGCAAATTGGGGTGCTACGTGTGCTCCATGGAAGTGTGGCCGGGGAGTCTTTCCAGCCTTGCTGGTAAATGTCCATATATGAAACACGCTGATAGGCAGACTACTGCCTAAAAGAAAAACATGCTGTTTCAGATGGAAACTGTGCAGGATAATTACATATATGCATGTGTGTGTACCTGTGTGCATCCATATCTGCATGTATGCAGGGAGGTTGCGAGTTGCTGGGCTGCATGCAAGCCCCCCAATACTTGCATTGGGCCAACACCTGTATGGATTTGCACTGCACAGAAATGGAGATATAAGGGCTGAGTCCCACTTCTGAAAAATGAGATACAAAGGCTGCTCGTTACACCAGAATAACCTCACAGGCCATGATGGATTTCCTCTGATTTTTCAAGTGGCACCACCAGTATTGATAACAAGTGACTTGGTGTTGTGGAAACCATATAAAAACATGACAGCCTCGCACAGGGAATCTCTGAGGACAGCAGTGTGCATGGTATACCTGCATGGGCATCTTCACTGAAAGCTGCCACCCCCCGACTCTGAGACCTAGGGGATAAGGAATTTCTATGTATGCTCCCTTCTCTGCCTCCATTTAGTGCTGGTTTTGGCAAATGAGTTCCAAAGGGCTGAGCATGTCAGGGGGCCTGGCTGTGGAGGTGATGCAGCTGTGATTATCACAGGGCTCCTGCTGCTTGAGCTCCAGCTAGGTGTTGGAGCCCATCTGTGGCATGCCTTGGATACCTGGGCTGCTCCTTGAATTAGTACCAATTCCTAGCTGGGCCAGTAACTCCCTTGGCTGAAATGGGGAAGGAGAGTGACCAGCAAACAGCACAAGCTGTCTAATTTTAGCTCCCTGATGTTGGGCCAGCTTCTGCCAACAACAGTGTCAACGGCAAAACCAGCATTAATTTGAGTGGGAAAAGGACTGAACCCAAATTAATATACGCTGGCCTGTGTAATTATCTGTATTGGCTGATGGGGAAGGAAGACCTTACTCACTCAGTGCATTTCTATGGCTGCCTGGCTGTGCTCCAGTGATGTACCAGCCTGTGAACAGACGGTCTGGAAGAGGGAGACTGGAGTGCTATATCCCTTCATGAGGGGCTGTAATTCACTGTCATCCCCAAATGATTAAATCCTGCTTACTTCAAACAGGCAGGTAATGGAGCAACACCCACAAATATGGTGGGTAGGATTTAGCTCCAGATGCTTGTGGAAAAACTTTTCCTATGGAGTCCAAAGTTCAAAGTCCTGTGAATGGCCCTAGAGGAGAGCACGTTGATTTTAGTGGGTGTTAAACACTGCCTTTCTTGACTGGTAAAAAGGGTGAAGATTGAAGAAAATGGCAATATGCTCAGGAGCACAAGGTGACAGGTCAGCACCACTAAGTGCTAGGGATGGACACAGACTAAAGAGAAATCCTATTTGGCAAGCACAGACAATCTGCTGGGCTTGGCAGCCTGAAGCCTACTCTACAATAATTGTTTTCTTCTCCAGTAAACCAATGTATTGATTAGGATAAGCAGAAAGGATCAGTCCCTATGGAGCTCTGCAGGGCATTTTACCACTCTGCTTAGTTTGGATGGTCATGGTTGATATTCCTGTGTTTTGACTCTGCTGAGCAAACTGGATATGGCAGGAGACAATGTAATTTAGGGGTTTTTCCTCTTTCTGAAAATGAATTGCCACATGTGATTTCATACACTCACACTTGCATATTTATGGGGAGTCCCAAAATCTAATTTCCATTGTGCCAACTCCTGTTTAGCACAGACTTAATTTTGCAACTTTTAAATCATTTCTCTTGACAAAACAATATTGTGGGATATTGAAACAAAGCAGACACTTTAATAGAAGCATGCTGAAAGCATTCTGCCTGGAAGCACAAACCAGTGTTATCTTAGTGATAAGCTCAATGACCGGTTAAAGTAATGCAGGTCCAAGATGGCATAGAAATGTGGAGTTGTTCCTGACCCTTGTGTGGACTCTCCAGTGCTCTTGAATTTCTCTTTTTTGCTATGAGGCAGTGCACAGATAATCTGCAATTGAGAAGAGTCTCTAGCTTGTTTTCTGCTCTTAATAATAATCTATGGCAAGGATATCAAGATGCAGACCATGCCAGGCAAGCTGATAGGAAGGAGGCCACCATCAGTAGATGCTGTCAGTAATCTTCCTGCAAAGACTATAGTGATTCTTTGGGCTGGTCTTCTTTAGCTGGCCATCTGCTTTGCATTCCCTGGTGGTGCTTCAGTTTGGATCTCCAGTTTGTTTGTCTTTTCAGTCTCCTACTTTATTATTTCCAGAGCCAAGTGAACTGCTGCCAATGCCAATGCAGTGAGATTGCATTGTGAGCTTTGCGACATGGTATACTTTCCTCTTTATCTTGAAGTCTCAGCTCCGGGAATTAGTTGATTATGTTAGAATCCCAGCATTTATTTAAAAGGAAAAAAATAAGTAGATCTCTGCTCCTCATGAACTAAGGAAAAAGCCTGAAAAAGAGGGATTCCTGCAGACTTTGCAATCACAAGCCAAATAAAAAGAGGCTATTTTTTTTTTGCTTCCCCCCCATCCCAACATCGGCCTGTTTTACAGACAATCATCCTATTTCTGAGTCTCTCCCAGTTTGTGAGTGCTGGGTGCTGACAAGCCTGAGTGGCAGCTGTTTATTTCTAAAGGCAGGGAAAATAGTAGTCACCTCTAACAGGAAAAGTTACTTTATATTTGCCTGGGTTACCTTCCTCTCTGCCCCTGCAGCACACTCCTGCCTGTGGTCAGCCCAGCATCGGGAACCCATTGCAGCAGCTCAGAGAGCAGCTCACATCCCACTAAGTCCCAGTGAGAAATGAGAGGACAAGATGTTGTGTCACCAGAACTGTGATTCCCTTGAGGTCAGGAGCGGCAGCTGCTGCTGTCACTGACCCATAACTTTAAATAATCTTAGCTATGGATGTATGGCATTTCTGTGCTCATGGCTCATCTGAAACGTGATTAGGGCTTGCCCAGTTATGGGGTGGAGACTGTCACTCTTTTCCCAGCGTGGGGATGCATTTGGGATGCAATTACTAGAGCTACGAAGAGCCCATCATTTATGTATCAGTTTGCCTAGAATACTCTTTTCTTACTTTGATTTTTCTGTGGAAAAAGAGATGACACTTAAGACTGATTTTAACAAATATGTTTATTGGTCTGGATTTTTCACCACTCTGGGCTGGGGCCTTAGGGAAACATATTTGCTTTTATTGCTTTTTTCTGGTAACTAAATGGAATTAACATTCCCTGCCATTGCTAGCCAACTGGATCCAGTGCAAGTCAGTGCAAACGAAGGGTAACAACTGTTGTGAATCTGCAGTAGGAAAAGTATTAAAAATTAAAAGAACACCAAAAAAGAACATGAACAGCCACAGGTCTCATTTGTTGCTGGTCTGACGATGGAACTGATGGTGCCTGATGCTTTTATTTTCTTTTGGTCTGTCACACTTCTGCAGTACTTTCACTGTTTTTTGTAGCTGGAGATGACATGAACACAAACATTTGCCATTCTACAGCACGTGGAAGGAGTGCATGTACTGAGGTGCCTGGATAGGGCATTCATTCATGCCCTTTCCACATACTGTTAAAAAGCACTCACTGCCATTCATAG
>JANRGW010035857.1:0-10142 GCA_024733675.1 Psilopsiagon aymara
TCTTCATATGGGAGGTGCTCCAGTCCCATGATCATCCTCATGGCCCTCCTCTGGACTTGTTCCAACAGTTCCATGTCGTTTTCGTGTTGAGGACACCAGAACTGCACACAGTACACCGAGTGAGGTCTCGGGAGAGCAAAGTAGAGGGGCAGGATCACCTCCCTCGACCTGCTGGTCCTCCTGGCACCTCCCCCTGTGAGTCACCTGCTCACGTCCTCTGAGTTGTTGGCTCCTGGGCAAGTTCTGTCGAGGACTTGAGGCTCCCTCAGTGGCTGTCGCCACTCTGAGTTGGAGCTTGTGGACTGTGAGCTTCCTTCCAATCTGGTGTTTGAAGGCATCCTCTCTCAATCTACTCGCCTCAGCAATCTTTATGCTGAGTTCTAAAATCTGGAGTAACCTGTTTAAAGTGTTTTCAGACTTTTAATTTTTGTGTTCCAAGTGTTACAAACTTTATTAAAATTTCACCCTATACAGATTTATTGGCACAAGCTGTATTTATTGAACCAGAGAGTTTTTTATGTGGGTTTGATAGAAACTCGGGAACATGAAACACAGGTAGAACAATTTCAGGTGGATGAATGCTGTTCTTGGAGCATTCATTTTCCCAATAGCGAGAAGAAAAAGGCAAGGAGATTTTGAAAACAATTTACTTTCTGTTTCACCCCCGCAGGCTTTTTACACACTCTTAAAGGCATGTGTTTAGTGAAGATGATGCTAGGCTTTTCTTTCAAAGGAAAGAGAATGAAGTGTCAGCAATGTATATAACAACTTCTGACCTAATTCTGTAGGCACTGCTATCATGAAAATAGTTTACTTGGTGTGGAGACTGTCAGGAATTTCTTAGTAGTTCTTAAACCTCCCAGTAAGATTGACATTAGATGAAAGTGTCCACCTTTTCCATGTCACATGCTGATAAAAGATTCATAAATATTTACATATTAAAGATGAAAGGTTGAGTGCAGGAGATGGGATTTCTTTCAGCTATACTTCAGTGCTTATGAATATTAGCATGCATCAGCAGCCTGTAGTCCCTGGTAGCATTTTTCTAACCAACACTCCTTAATAATTGAAATATTTTGATTAACAGTGCTGACTCACATGTCCTGGTACCTGTGCAATTCTGATCAATATTTTGTGGTATGCTGGCATTGTCAGTCTTCCTACTTGAAGACAAGTACCGCATGATTCATGTGCTTGAGTTTCTGTAGGCATTTGCATCTGACTGTTGTGCAAGACAGAGGACTTGGAAGACCTTTGCACTCACTGAGCATGAGTGCCCTGCTCCTGCCCTGCTTGCTTGCAAGGCTCTGCTGAGTGGAAACATTTGTTTGTACTTTTGTGCGTTTTAACCTCTGCTCAGTAACTGAGTTTTTCTAGTATATAAAATATTTCTGCTGTTAAACTTCACTGTGAGACTCAAGAGTTGTTTGAAAATGGTTTTGGTGTTTGTTTCATATGGTTCTATCTGGGACTGTGCATATGTGTGTGCTCAATTATAAGCCTTGTAGTTCTTTGTGTTGGCATAGAGCATTCTGCTTGGGGCTGCTTGAAGAATGCTTCCCTGTCCCTGGATGTACAAAGGTGTGGCAAGTGGATGTAAATGGTTCTGGGTAGTGCCAGAGGAGGGAATTTGGGGAAACCCTGGCAGTGCTACTAGCGGGTTTTTTCCTAACAGATGTGGTTGGTGTCTGCTGCTTTTACCGCTGTGTTAACTGAAGTTGCTGTGCTTTGGCAGTTTATCAGGAGCATGCCTTGCAATATGAAACTGTAGTGGTTTTCAGTGTAAAGCGATGATCATGCAGAGCTGAAACGGTGAGAACATTTTGTAGTTAGGTCTTTAAAAATTTACTATGTATGTGCTGTCTCATGCCTTAAGCTACGTTGTTCTAAATGCCTTTTGTTTTAGCTGTTGGAACCCTGCTTGCTCAAAATAGCTAGATTTTTAGTGAGCACTTCAGGTGATGTGTAGGAAAAAAAAAAGAAGTCTGAAATGGATAAACCAGCTGTTTTCAAAAGGCAAGATGACATCAAAAATAAACAGGAAGGAACAGAGCTAAAGAACCTAACCCATAGCAGGGCTTCTTCTCAGTACAGGTGGATATGTAACTGCTCCAGCATGTTCCTCTTCCTCCTATTGCCTTCCCAGGCAGTAGTCCTCCTGGGTCCAGGATGCCTTTTTTCTTGCTTTGCTTTAAATAATGCAGAGATAGATACATAGCCACAGGCGCCAGGTAGTATTACTGATACCTGAACAATGATCCGTTCAGAAAGAAATACCTGTTTAAGAATGTAGCAAAACTTGTCTGTAACAAGCAGATCAAAGGCTCTGTAAACACAAATTAAAAAAAAACCCAAACAAAAAGGTGAAATGGGTCAGATGCATGACACAACTCTGAGATAAGCTGTTGATAAGTTGCTGTTGATAAGCCACTGCTGCAAATATTTGTCTCTGAATTAGTTATAAGAGGGTGTTTGATCCAGAAGGGAGCCTGAGGTTGTGCTGTGGTTGAGGTCTGAGCTGTGGCTTGAAGGCCGATTGTCATCCAAAGAGCTTTGGGTGAGAGGAGGTGTGCAGAAGTGGCTAGTGGCACTAGTGGCAGAAGCGTTTCAACATGTTCTTTAAAACACAGCGGTAGTTGATAAATTGGAAAATCTTTCTGCCTCATTATAACTTGCGCAAGGACAAGTAAAAAAGTTGTGGTTTCTGTGGCTGAGCTGAGATGGAAGGTACAACAAGAAAGTGTCCTTTAATGTTGGTCCCAGTGATGTGGCCTTCAGTTCTTAAAAGGGGCCTGCAAGGAGGATGCGGGGAGACTTTTTAGCAGGGTGTGTCGCAGTAGGGCAAAGGGTAATGGTTTTATACTAGCAGAGAGTAGACTGAGGCTGGATACGAGGACAAAATTCTTGACAGTGGGGGTGGTAAAATACTGGCACAGGTTGCCGAAGAGGTGGGGGATTTGTCATCCCTGGAGATATTCAAGGCCAGGCTGGATGTGGCTCTGAGCAGCCTGAGCTAGTTTAAGTTATTCCTGCTCATTCCAGGGGAGTTGGACCAGATGACCTTTGTAGGTCCCTTCCAACTCAAACTGTGATTCTTTCCAAGTGCATTGAGCACGTATTCAGCTTACATGTGTGTTCTGTGTACAGTCTCACAGCCTACACAGATTTGAGTGCCTTTGGGCTGGGCTTGCCCGCAAGTGACAAGCAGTGACCATCTTTTTGGCAGGTAGCAACAGGGGTGCGGAGCAGGGGAAAACTGCCAGCTAGATGCAGAGGGTGCTGCCATAGCAGTGTTAATGGATAAATGAAAAGCAAAAATCCCAGCTCTGCCTTTGCTTTACAGATGGAAACCTTTTCTTGGGGCTGCAGGATGGTCATCTCAGCCTGTCCATAGGATTGTGGAATAGCTGTTTCTGATTTTACCTCTTTTTCAACTGAAGGAAAACACACTTCAGCTCTAGGCTCATGTTCATTTCCTGAAGTTTAGCACTTACAATCTAACTTAGACCTGCCCAGGGTGTTTGCGAGGTCAGTGCTTTTGGAGGCTGCAGTGGAAACTTGTTTGGAGAGTGCTCAGGAGAGCTGGAACAATGTCAGATTGTGCTGGGAAAAGCTGTTTCATGTGGGATGTCTTCAAGGAGCAATTACAAAAATAACAGTCGCTGTCAGCTGATAGAGCAGAGCAGTGAGTGGATAATAAATACAAAAATCTGCTTTGTCTTCCAGCATCTCAAGATTTAAAGTTTTTTTTATTAGAAGTTTGCATGGAGAACGGTAATGTAAAACGGCCACTCCTCCGAACAGGTCATAGCTACGTTTTAAATGTTAATGTTGATAAGTTGGTAATCTGTTTAAAAGAAAGTATATACTTTTACAACCATGGAAAAACTTCTGGCCTGTCAGAAAAGTGCGCAGGCACCTAGATCTGGCTCCTTCTCCCCTTCTTGTGGCTACATGGTAGTGTGATTTATGGGTACCTGCTGAAATCCAATTGAACTGAGAGGGACTGTTCCAGAGCAAACCCAATATTAGACATGACAGCTTTCCATCCTTCTCTGAGAAATATTTTTACATGTTGTATGAAATGAACTTTATCCATAATTGGTGAATGACCTGTGAAATCGTTTTATATAAGCAGTTGCACCTTGCAGTAAATTTAAACTCTGTTCTGGTCCACTCAGCATCATGTTCTTGCCTCACAGTCCATTGAATAGATCAATTTTTGACTAATTCTGTTTATCATCCTGAAGTTAGTTTTGGCAAGCAACATGTGTAACCTGCCACCACAAAAAATTGTTTCCAACATGTTCTTCATTAAACTTTTCTACAATATTCAGCTGTCACTGGAGGATTACAGCTTTCTGCTGAAGACCCAAAAAACCTCCAATGAATATTGACTGTCAGTTGTTATTCATTAAAATCCATTGTCTTGATTTACGTTTGTGTCTGTTTAGCAGGGCACAAATAGAAAATATCAGTTTCCTTGCTAGTTTGCTGAAAAGTATGCAACCCAAACTGACAACAGGAAAGGACAGAAATAATTTTCTTTTAAACATCAGTTGAATGAAATCAGACCTGATGTTTCTCCTGTATCTCAGGGGATATTTTCATGTATCTTAGTTGCAAAGTGCTCTCTCTTTAATTAGAAAAAGAGCCTAGTTTCAGCTTGAAAAAAGATAATCATGTCACATTTGTATACAGTGTCTTTAATTCAGTTGTATCTTGGAGACTTTCAATAGTATATTGCACAAACTAGCTTAATTTCAGTACTGCATGTCACTAAATGTAATCTGCCCATCAAAAGGCTATGTGCAGTGACCCTGTGAAAGGTAAAACTGGGAAACAAAAAAATAATGCAGTATTCAGTTTAAGCTGCTGTGGAAATTTGAGCAGGCAGCATGTTCTGAGGAATTAAATTTGAGTAAAGACTAATCTGATACCTACCTCTGGGTTTGCTGGCGACAGGGGCTGCTCCCGTTAGCAGCTCTAAGCAGGATCCTGATACAGTAGTACAAAATGCTGTCTGGAAGGAATGAACCCGAGACCCTCTCCTTTAAATGTACAAGAAACCTTTAAATGTAAGAGTAAATGCCTGTACCTCTGTACCTGCAATTAATCTATATGAATACCTGCAGTTAATTGGGTAATGATTTTGGCTACTCTTGTCAGCTCGTATCTTTTGCTCTGGGCTATATTAAGAAAGATATCAGGATTTAATTGCACAAATAGCAGAGAGGAGCTTGCACCTACAAAATATATTTCTGTTGTTGCCAGCAAAGAGCAGAATTAGAGAGGCAGTTTCAGGTTGTTTGGCTGTGAGTGTGCTTGAGAAACAGCCCTGTGCTTTTGAGAGATGATGTACCCTTGATAACATTTTTTTAGCCTGCTTGATCAGAATAAAATATTTACGTTTCTATATCAGAAGCAAGCAGAGCATTTGTGGCATTCAGCAACCTTAACATTTTAAAGTATAGAAAAAGATATGGAAAATTAACTCTCAGTATCTTTTCAGGAAGGTGACAGCATCACAAATCCCTGTGTGAAAGTCCCTGTTGCTTAGTGTTTCCTCTTTCCAGCAGCCAGTGAGAGGAAACACAGATCACTGTGAAGCTGTTGCTCCATGCCAGCAAGCATGGGATGCCATAGCAGGAAAGGAATCTTGACAGAAGAAACATCACTCTAAGGTACAACCCTTGTACACCCAGGGATTTTGCGTGGTGTTTTTATACCACAGCAGCTGCCATCTCAGCACTGTCTGTGGGTGAAACAGGAGTTGAGCACCATAATCCCCACAGAAGGGCCTGGGTGCAGGCAGATGTCTGGCTTTTGCAAGCTCACTTATTCAGCACTGACCTTTGTTTAACAAACACCTCCCATAACAAAACAAGGCTGTCTACCCAGTCTGAACTTCAGCTTGGCTGTGCTCTTTCTCCACCGCTTTTCCCCAGGTTGATGAATTTGTGTGCCCAGTATGGACGGTAAGCCCCAGGCTGGTGGCTTTCCACGTACCTGCCACAGTGGTGTTGTCCCCAGAGCTGTGGGGTCTGATGTGCCTGGGCAGTTTGTGCCCATGGGGAGCCAGCTGGGTCACAGTTGTCGTGTATGCTTTGTGTCCCAGGTCAAGCCTGATCGATTTGTAGCTCTACACTGCTATGTCAGGCAGAGACAGTGCCACTGGTGGGGAAGGATCCCACAGGAGTGGGGGGTGCAGGCAGCAGGGCAGAGTGAATTATGACCATCCAGGGTCAAAGAGAAATAACCTGCTTTGGAGTTTAGAAACGGTACTGATGCTCTGCCCAGCACTCCCAAAACACTGCAGGTACTGTGATGAGCTGTCCCAGCAGCACATCCATGCCACAGGCAGGCAGCCACACTGGAGACAGGCTGAGAGAGTTGGGTGTCAGCCTGGAAAAGGCTCTGGGGAGACCTTGGAGCAGCTTCCAGTACCTAAAGAGGCCTACAAGAAAGCTGGAGAGGGACTTTTTACAAGAGCGCGTAGTGATAGGACAAGGAATAACAGCATTAAGCTGAGAGAGGGGAGATACGGGTCAGATGCAAGGAAGAAATTCTTCACTATGAAGGTGGTGAGGCCCTTGTGCAGGTTTCCTAGGGAAGTTGTGGCTGCCCCATCCCTGAAAGTGTTCGAGGCCAGGTTGGACGGGGCTTTGAGCAACCTGGTGTAGTGGAAGGTGTCTCTGACCGTGGCAGGGGAGTTGGAACTGGGTGGTCTTTAAGATCCTTTCCACCCCATACCGTTCTGTAATTCTATGGTCCCACAGCTCAGCAGGCATCCACCTGTAGCGTCAGCTCCTGCCCCGGGACCCCAGTAGGTTGCTGTTGGGGGGCCCTCTGGTGCAGTTTGACCCTACACTGAGCAGTGCTGCTCCCTGTGGCGTTGGGGAGCCCTCTGTAGCACTGGGGTCTACATAGTGTCATCCACTGAGGTGTGACTTATTCTTATGCCCCAGATGTGGCATAGTTCTCATCAGAGGAGTACCCTTCCACCTGCTTCTTCATCCTTGCCATGCTTCCATTTTCAGTCATGCTTCACCATTGATCTCAGGCACATGACAAGAGCCCTGTGTTCCCGTTGGAAAAGAAGTGTGGCCAGCAATGGGGGAGGGTGGTGGTGTGAAAAAGAAATAATTAGAAAAAGACAGTGACTTCAGAAAAAGGATATTTTGAGGAAAGGGGATGACAAATAATGCCGGCTACTCGAAGCTATCAGAGAATCAATCTCCCTTTTCATCAAGCAGTAAGAGAAAGGAAAGCTGCTTGATGCATCTTGTGATCAAAGAATTAAGAGATGCTTCTCTGAATCTTGCAGGAAGAGAAGGAAGGCAGAGCAGAAGCCACATTCAGAGAAGAGTTTTCTTGAAGATAATTTTCGTTCATTAGTAAGAATTACCATTCTAAAACTTTTTTAGTCATTGTTTCACGTGACATTTTGCCACTGTATGTATGTATATATATACATATAGAAATAAATTTTAAAAATAGATTGTTTGCATGTGCTATTTGTTCATGCAGACGATATGGGAATAGTTTTTGTCATGCTGTTGTAGTTTGGGAGCTTGGGACGTGATTTTCCAGAGAATGTGGAAGACTGGCACATCTTTGCTGCCCTTCTGCATGTGGGCAATTCACCTCACCAAACAGGAGAGGTTGCTAATCTAGGTTTATTTTCAGGAAAACAGTATGGGGCTTCCCTTTGCATCTGAGGAGAATGGGGTTTCACTCTAACCTCAATGCCCAGATGAGGTTTGTTTGTGAACATCTGGGAGCTCCAGGGATGGGAGAATTCGTGCCTGTACTTAAAACCTGCTGATAGCTGTTGTTTGTTTAGCTGTTGTCTGAGCGTGTGAATGTGGAGCTGTTTTCTTCATAGAGGTGAGGCATGCTGAGTGAGGCAGTGAAGCCTATATAGAGAAATTAAGCTTCAGTGCTGAAACCATGGTAATTTTCATAAAGAAAAATATTCTGCTCAAGCACTGCAAAGAGGTATTTCTTCTGTGGTGTTTATGTTCCAGTTACAGTAATTGTCTGAACTGTCATTATAGGGGCTATTATTAAGTACAGTTTTCTGTGAATACTATTGCTTGTGCAGTGGAAGTGTTCTACTGGACAGTGTACTTAACAAGTTATCATTTCACTTGCTATTAAAATCATATGTAGTATGAAAAACATAAGTTGGTTTACAGTAGCAGTGTTGCCTAGCAGTGCTTTTGAAGAGCTTAACCACTACCAATCTGTCCCTGATATACTAAGGGCAGTGAGATCAAACAGCAACGTCTAGAGTTGAAACAAATATGTTTATTAGAAATCTTTAAATACAACAAGCATTTTTCATTGTTTAAAGATTTTTTTTTTCTTTGTTTTATGTAGAGGTATTTACATTCTCTGGAAGAGTGAAATGCATTTAACCAACAGTGTGTCTCTTCTCTCTTAGATTACCGAACTTTGTGGAGCCAAGCGTGTGGGTTATTTTGGTCCTGCTCAGTTTTATATTGCTTTGAAGTTAATTGCAGCAGCTCAGTCAGGGTTCCCAGTACGGATTGAGAGTATTAAGAATGGTAAGTAGCAAATTTTGCTTGCAGCACTCTGCACTTGTTTCTTACTTTCTTTAATGTTTCTCAGCTCTCCGTGGTGGTAAACTTTTTCTTCTAGCGTATCTATGAATAGAAGGTAATGTTATATTCTCTAAGTGATTGGTTACAAATTTCAGTGAATTACGTGTGTGGCAAAGCTGAGATGACATCTCCTTCCAGAAAAACCATTACCAAAGGAGTGGAATGAATGACAGCTAATCAGTGCTAGGAATGCATTTCTCTCTCACCTTCAGCCTCTGATCTTGATAGCTGTCCAGAATGGGAGCTTACTGCTCAGTTGGGTGGAAGCTTGTTGTGGTGGGTGTGGGCACATCAGGGGTCCCCCCTGTGCCAGGTCAGCTTGCAACATTCATCATGCTTTAGCAAATAATCCTGCTTAAATAAATAGGTAATAGTGACAAAATCCTAGTGCTTCCTATCAGTAGGTATGAAAATGTGTATTAGATGTAATTTAAAACAGCTTTATTCTTCCCAGTGACTTGACAGCAATATTAAACGTATTATTTTTAATGGAGAAAAATGCTTCTTCAGGAGGCTTATCAAACTCAAACAATGAGGAGAGAAGCAAGTCCCTTTTAGCTGCAAAACCTTGATAGCAGCTAAATGGCAGGAACTCTGTTTTTACATTGGTGATGCATGCTCTGCCTTGCTGATGCATGCCAGGCTCTAAAACATGGCTTTTCACTTGGGCTTGAGCCTGAACAGGTTTGAACCCTTAACTCCCATATCCCAGGCAGATGTTTGAACCATGCCATGAAGCCATGCCCTGGGCACCACCATCCAGCTGAAGGCAGTGAGGCAGCCAGCAACAAGACAAGAGAGGTGGTAGGAAAAGCAGGACGTAACCATTGCCTCACAGTTGAGTCACTATTCACAGCACAGTTTCTGCTCTGCTGTCCCTGCTAAGGGCAATGAAATGTAAAATCCACCCATGTTACAAGGCACAGTGAAGGGATTCCCGTGTCTGCCTCCATCTGAGGAGGAAGCCAGGCTGGTAAGCATATGCAGACCTTTGTGACCTGATTTCCTGTGGTGCAGGGCTCCCAACCAAGTGGAAGGGATCGGATGCATGTGGCATGGCTCAGTGCCTGGCTGGAAGGGGAGCGTAAATCAGAGGTGAAGCAGGGTGGCTTAAATTTGGCTGTTTTTCTTACAGACATTTTGTGTACTCTCTCTTGGCATTGCTGTCCTTGTTAAGGATGTTAATTTGAACCTCACCCAAAAAGAAAACCCAATCCTAAAACCCACCAACAAATGAATGTAGAAACATCAGCTAAGTGAGATTTGCTGTATTTTACACATGTGGCATAGGATCATAGAATGCTTTGGGTTGGAAAGATTCTTAAGATCACCTAGTTCCAACCCCCCTGCCATGGGCAGGGACACCTCACCCTAGACCATGTTGCCCAAGGCTCTGTCTAACCTGGCCTTGAACACTGCCAGGAATAGAGCATTCACCACTTCTTTGGGCAGCCTGTTCCAGTGCCTCACCACCCTCACAGTAAAGAACTTCTTCCTTATATCTAACCTGAA
>JANRGW010035860.1:0-28411 GCA_024733675.1 Psilopsiagon aymara
ACCCAGGTGTAGGACCTTGCACTTGGCATGGTTAAACTTCATCAGGTTGGCATCACCCCACCTCACAAGCGTGTCAAGGTCTCTCTGGATGGCATTCCTTCCATCCAGTGTATCAACTGAATCACACAGCTTGGTGTCATTGGCAAACTTGCTGAGGGCATGCTCAATCCCATTGGCCATGTCACCAACAAAGATGTTGAACAAGACCAGTCCCAGCTCTGATCCCTGACGGACACCACTCATTACTGGTCTCCAGCTGCAGACTGAGCCATTGATCACAAATCTTTGCATGTGGCCGTCCAGAAAGAAAGCTCTTTATCCACGGAGTGGTCCACCTATCAAATTGATGTCTCTCCAACTTAGAGACAAGGATGTCGTGTGGGACAGTATCAAATGCTTTGCACAAGTCTAGGTAGATGACATCAACTGCTCTGTCCATCAGTTCCGTAGCTCCACCATAGAAACCCACCAAATTGGTCAAATTTGCTTCTTTTATATCTGCAAAATTTATATACTGCAAACGTGGCTGGAACCCATTAAGTAAGACTAACAAGAGGTTTTTTTATACAGTATTTTAAGAAAAGGTTATTTTCCATACAAGCAGTTGCTTTATTGACTTAAAGCTACTTGTATCCTTTTTTTTCTCTCTACGGGAAAGGTCACAGTGATTTGCCTTTCACAAGTAACACAAGATGCACAGTATCTTGTCAGAAGAACCACAAAAGCCACTGCAGACTATCTGCAAGCAGATACCTGATAGCTCTCAAATGCCTTTGAGAACACACAGTCACATTCAGTGCGGTTCAGCACAGCTCACACTCTGTGCTTTTCTAAATGCAAATGGAAATTATAAAGATCTCCTCATTTACTATTGCAAGTAACACTTTTATATTACCATCTGTTTTAACCTGTGTTCATTTAGGGGTATATTTTGCTTAAGTATATATATATACACTTGAACTTTGCCATTTAAAAAACAAATGCCAAAACCCCATGATGAAATCAAAATGAAAAGGTCTTTTTAAATGAAAAAAGACGGGAATCTTTTGCCATGCAGAAGACATACCCCCTGGATATAACAATAAAATTTGATTATGAATGCATGAATTAACAATGTAATAAGTAGCTAAATAACTGTTAACTACCAAAAAAAAGAAAAAAAACCCAACAAACAATACTGACCAAAGCTTTCATATACTTTGTATCTTCCAGTATTTTGTGTAATACCATCTATTACATGCCACCACAGGATAGCAGCAACTACTTTATTTCTGTTGGTTATCACTGTACTTCAACCCATCTTCAGCCCCAACTGGGAAGCCACGCTAATAATACTAGTTCAGTTGGAAGTAAAATCCACTTGTGATTGGTTCCATATATATTTATGTCATCCATCAGTGTGGTTTTCCTCATCACCAAGCAAGATAACAGAGAAACAGCTTTAAAAATATATTTTTTTTCTTAATATTATTTTCCAATTTCCGACAGATTTCTAACATGCTCTGCCTTCACGGATAATCACTTAAAGTCAAATTAAAATAGATATTCTGCTGTTTAAAGCAGAGAAACTTCCTACAATGACTACCCCATCACAATCAAAGTAGAAAACAAATTGAAGATTTGGCACACATAAAAGACATGCAGGTGTCAATTTTGATCTAAATGGTACAGGCTTAAAGTTTTCATGTTTAGAGTGCAACATGAATCATGAAGAATCAGGCATAAGAGGCAGTCGCAAAATTTCCAGGAGAAGGAAATGTTACATTGAGTACAGAGCTACCCACGGTCCACATATCTCCAGCCAACTTTCAGTGCTCCCCGTTTCCCACTAGAACTACCAAGTTCATTGCTCTGCCTGAGCCCTGAGAAGTTATCATCACTGTTTCTGTCTACACCTAAAAGTGTGCCAGGCCTGTGAAACAACCCCCAGGCTGCCATCTGGAGTTCTCCTGAAAATCAGGCCCTTCAGTGTCAAGGTTTGAATGCACACATAGTGGACAAGGCTGAGGCCTGAACCGCAGAGAATGCAGAGCCTGCTGAAGATCATAGAATCATATAATAGATTGGGTTAGAAGGGACCTTCAAAGGCCATCTAGTCCAACTCCGCTGCAATGAGCAGGGACATCTTCAACTAAACCAGGTTACCTAGAGCCCCATCCAGCCTGGCCTTGAATGTCTTCAGGAATGCTGCATCCACCACCTCTCTAGGCTACCTGTTTCAGTATTTACCACCCTCATTGTAAAGTATTTTTTCCTCCCATTCAGCCTGAATCTTCCCTCTTTTCGGTTAAAACCATGGCCCCTTATCCTATCACAACAGGCCCTGCTAAAAAGTCTTTCCGCATCTTCCTTATAAGGCCCCTTTTAAGATGAACAGCAAGCTGCCTGACTGCTCCGACAAAACAAAACCTATGCTTGCAAATCCTTTGCTTTCTATCACAATAGAGTGCCTTTTCCCTCTCACAGACAGTTGATAAAAACACAATAGAAAGACAGTGGAGTTTTTCAGCGGATAATTGATTTAACTACATATAGGAGGGATAACATTTCTTTTGCACATCTTGAAATATACCAGAAAGACACACCACTATACTCCCTAAAAGTAATGCTGAGACAGAAATGCATGCTTCTGAACACTCAGCACTATACAGATGCACCAGCACTGCAGACTCCATTTCAGTACGAGGCAGTAGCTGTCCCTGGACTGTAACAGCCCATAAATGTTTTTTTGATCCTTTTTTGACTTGCCATTTTTGATTTGGATAAATTTCATGTTGTTTTTTCAAATCTCAATTCCTATGTTAAAACAAAATATGCTCCAAAGTAACAAACCAAACAACCCCACAAACACTGGAAAGTTAGGTTTATGATTGCTCATGCAAACTTACTGAGGTTCACTTTTACATATATATGTTGCAGTAATCAGAGACCTTCAAAAAGACATTTTGTAACACTTATTCAGCTTGACTTTCAACTTGAGTGTCATTATTTGAACAGGTTTTGTACAAAAGACAAAAATAATGCTTAAGTACCAGATCAAATGCAAAAATCATCCAGTTTCTGGGAGGCACAGAAAGCATTCCCTTTTCCCATAAATATATATAGACACATATATATTACATTATTGATATACATCTTTTGATAACAGAGAGAAATCTTTTCAGTGTAAAAGTAGCCATGGAAAAACCCATTCAAGCATTTTTGCAGCATAACAGTTATTCTTTGCAACATCCTACATTGAGATACTTCCAATTATTTAATTTTTTTTAGATTGGAAAAAGCCTCAAAATAACTAGGTTTTTATTACAGCTGAATACAAATGGTAATGTGACATAAATAAGATACATCAATATTTGTCCCGTGAACAAATGTCCACCTATTCCCAGTCCAAAAATTTGGCCAACCACCTTTCTGAAGGTTCTGAGAATAGCCATTTTACTTAATAGCCCACCTCCAGAAAGAAGCACCATTACAGGCTTCTATGAGTCTATTCTCATGGGCTTCTTTTTCAAAACTAAAGCAATAACCTACCCAAATATTAATTCTCTTTCTTTTTTTATCCATCATCATTGGACTTTTTGCCATTACTTCTGAAAAACAAAACAGAAAAACCCAGCCCAAACTCCACATCCTAGTTTTGCATTCCTATATAGTGATTTAATTTTATACGGATGCCCTATATTTCTGATCACTACTGGTCAATGTGAAAGCCATGCGTCACAGAATCATTAGGGTTGGAAGGGACCTCTGGAGATTACCTAGTCCAATCCCCTTGCAAAGGCAGGGCCACCTAGAGCAGGTAGAGCAGGTTAAAGAGAAATGCATCCATGCACATTTGAATGCCTCCAGAGAGGGAGACTCTACAGCCTCGCCAGGCAGCCTGTTCCAGGGCTCTGCCACTCTCAACATAAAGATCTTCTTCATGTTAAGGTGAACCTTTTTGTACTTTAGTTTAGGCTCCTCATCACTGGGCACCACTGAAAAACGTCTGCACCATCCTCCTGGCACCTGCCTTGAGATACTTATATGCATTAATGAGATCCCCTCTCAGACTTCTCTCTAGACTAAAGAGGTCCAGCTGCCACAATGTCTCCTCATAAGAGAGATGCTCCAGACCCCTGATCTGGAGGGAGGACAGAATTAATGTCATTGATATTTAAGGACTATGTTTTCCAGAATGGATTTATCGGTTTGTTCTCAGCATAGTCAAGCCATGGAAAGAACTCGTAGGAGCCTAACAGACATCCAAACTATAATTTCCATCAAGCAATTCTGCCAGATTAGGAAGCTCAGCTGAAGGTCAACTCACCATAAAAACACTACAGTTTGCTTTAACAAAATATTTCCCCTTATCAAACTTAAAAGTTTGAAGAAGCTGTGTTTTTCAACAAGAATAAAAAAAGGAATGCAATATTTCTACCCAGCCCTAAGTTGTACTTTGCTGACAATCGCTATCTTCCAAAAAATAGGCCTATGAATTTTACATTCTCAGACCTACTCACATCTGCTTATCGAAGTGTCATTATGAAGGAATTGAAGGTAGCATAGCTTGCATCCAGAGGACAAACACAAAGTAGGATATATGAAGACATAAGCTAAAGAATAAGTGATCTAACTAATATTAATCACATTTTTGATCTCTTTCTTTTGTACCTCTCAGTATAATATTGGTAATTATGGCTGAAAGTGAGATTCATTCAAAGGCAGATTCATATGCAATGCTGTATGAAAAAAGCAGAAGCATGTATATGATTTGCCTTCATTATCTGTTGCATGGATTACTCATTATTTGTTTCATAAAAAAGTTAATTGCATGCCCAAGTCCTTACAGAATCCTCACCTAAGTAATGTGAAAAACGTCCCCTACACTACCTTTAAAGAACAGTTGAAAACTGAGAATTATGCCAATACCAAGCTGAAAAAAAGCCTCTGAAATAAGAGGATGTCGGACACTTCTGTTTGGCCTCTGGCAAGACAAGTGCATTGGTTGCACAGGCTTAAGGCTGACATCATATCATGCCCGCAAATAAAGTAGGTCTGAGACAATGGGGACAGCTAAATAAGTTATCAGCTTACATAAGCAGCATACTCTTTCCATTCTAGAACTTACAGATTGGCTATGTTACATATATGATTTCAATATTAAAGCCATTTTTCCATTATGCAAAGCATAAGTATGAAATAACTACAATATTACACTGGTCTCTGTAACAAAACCACAAGCTAATGGATAAACATTTTTTTCCAAGAGAAATCTAAAGCATGAAAAATGGCTTTAAACAAAGTATCAAAAAACACAAGTTCTACTAATTACATCATTACATCATATGGAACAATTTATTAAAATAAATTCTAGCATAAATAAGGTAAATTCAACACATACACAGCACTGGTATATTTCTAAAATACTGTCATCTGCCCTTTGACTATGTCCTCCACATGAACTGTCACCATGGATCTAGTCAGCATGCCCTTGCTAACCTACATGGCCTGCAACATCCCAGAGCTGTCTTCTGGCTTAGGTTTTCAAAACTAAGGACTAAAGGAGTATATTTCACAAGAAAGCAAGAGCCTGAAGGGGATATATAAATAAATACTACTGTGCTAATGACTGAAAAACTTTAAATGGATAGCAATGGTAATTTTTAAGGACAGGCCACTGAATTTTACCTAGAACTGTAGTTAGGTCCATCATTTCTCATCAGGCACTTCTACTTTCAAGAGTGCAATGGCTTAAGCAACTAAAAATCACTTCATTTCTAGAGATCTGGGTAATTTTAGAAGATGTAATAGGTTTGAGGGGTTTAGATCTATTTTTAGTAAGAGCTAAAGCATTATTATTCTTATTTTCCACTGCTTTTTATTTAGAAAACAATGGCTGCAAATCACTGGTGTATGTTTTTGTTTGTTTCTGACGCAGCAAACTTCCCAAGCTTGACAGTGATTGCCTAATTAAAGCTTCCTGATCATTTGATTGCTATTAATTTAATGTTAGACTAAATCTGCTTGGTTCCAAGTGAAGGCCTTCCTCTGGTGAATCAGGGCCTCACTAAGGGCAGCAGGGCATGCTGTAGGAATCTAATGCACTAACACGCACTGCTCTGCAGTCCTGAGACATGTCAAATGCTCTGAACCACCACACTAAGCAAAGGAGGAGGGAGAGGAAATCTTTTGTGAATGTGTAACACAAATTAAATAGGATTAATGGCACTACCAGGCACTGAGGCAGCACAAAAAAAGAAGAGGAAGCAGAGAGGCCATAATAAGCTCAGTGTCTTGCTGTGAAAACTTCCAAACCATGTGAAAACTGTAAGAACCAGAAAGGTTTGCAGTCTCTGCACAGATAAACAAGACAGACAAAAGAAGGGGAAACACAAGCACAGAATAATACATGATAATGCAGTGGGACAGCAGTAGCAGAAATAGGCAAAGAAGCCAGATAACTGGCCACCACTTCAGTACCCTAAGTACTGTATGTTTTATTTCCTCTCCTAAATTCTTAACTTCTTCAGTCGTTAAGTAAATGTTAAGTGGATCTTCATTTTGGCCAACTTCACTTGTCTAATCTTTTTCATAATAACATAGGAAAACAGAATAAAACAAATTCTCTTGAGTTTGTTATTTACCTTTGTTGTTTTTTCTCCCCTCCTATCTTCTTTCTGGTATCCCTCCTTCACAGGATAAGAAATAGAGAGTAACTCTGCTGCTCTAGCAATTCAGTCTTCTCTTCTTGCGTATCCCTTCTTTCCTGGGAGCTCTACACCATGCAAAAGGATTTTTCCGAAACAGATACTCGGTAAGTAAGTTGCAACCTGCCATTTCTCCAAGGCTGTCCTGTGCAGATTTCATCCTCAGCACAATTATGGTGTTTCATGATGGCATATCCCAAGGAAATTCAGCATTTGCAAACCTTGGTTTTGTCCTCAGCTTATGTTTCCCTGGACATCTCTACTTTGTCCTGATGAGGCAGGAAGGACAAGATTCTTCAGAATGCTCATGAAGACGAATACCCAAGTAACATTGGGTGCATTGAGCATGTCATGTCCAACTGGCTTGGACATATGCAGCTAATACAATATGTCTGAACAGGAACACACAGCACGTATGTCTTTAATGCAGGATCTCTGTCCTGGGCACAGAGGATTCCCAGGTGTGTCCCAAGGCTTCAGAGCATCTATACACATTCTGTGGTATGTACACATGGACACACACGCTTTTTAGTCTGGGAAATCCCAGTAAACCCAGTCACAGAAATCCAGTAACCTTATCTCATCTCTTTCATTTCTTCTCCTTCAAATAAAACTGTAGCCTTACTCACACCTGTGACCCCAATTCCATCTCAATAAAACTATCACAGAATCTGCCTCACAAAATTATTTTCTAACTGCCCTATCCACAACTGCTGCCACAAGTTCTCTCGTAAGGTGATTTACAGGTGGAACTTACCTTCCTTCAGTTCTATGAATCATATCCCAAGTCTCCAGAAGAGCCAGCTTCTACTTACTTAGGCTTCTAGTACATATTCTGCTATCAACAACACAGAGCAGCTTTCCTGAACTAATACACCGAAAGAAACACAGAACTCATCATTCAGAATTCCTTTCTTTGGTATAGATACCTGACCAGAGGAACTCCTCACGATCATCAGTTTACCTCCACCCATACAAATGTCAGCAGAGACACAATGGCTATCAACTTAGATTGTATCTAGATGGGAGTTTGTGGCACAGCAACCAGTATTAATAGTAGTGCTAAGGACAACTTTAACTCCCTGGCAAATCTATACCCAAGCAGTATCGCAAGATCAAGTACTAGGAAACAGACACTGCAAAACACGCACATTTCTTTAGACGATAAAATTTATATATTCCATATATATGTTTTTTAAAAAGTTACATGTTCTTGTATTTTCTTTCTTTTTATGTGAACATACTCTTATATGCTCAGAATATGACTGAAGGGTGAGAAACTCTCCGCAAACACAAGCACTAGAACCTTTTTTTAAAAAAAAGAAGGTACAGATCCCAGGTAACCATTTGATTATAGGGACTGAGATTATAGGGGAAAAAAATAGAAAAGAAAAATAATGTGCAGCAATGTAGTATTAATCTTTGTCATGCCATCCCCTTCCATTTCCGGCCCATTCTCATTTTCACTTTCAGTGCCTTCCATTTCCGATCCATTCTCACTTTCACTCTCAGTGTCTTCATATGGTCCGTTACCTCCTAATTCATTAGGCCACCCTCCCTAATTATTCAATTCCCTCTTCTGCTCCTTCACAGAAGGGACTGGGAAGATCTATGCATTCTCCTGCTTATGGAGCGCTGCACTTTTAAAAGGCAAGATCCATAAGAAGCTAACTTAAGCACAAAAGCTTCTGGGGTTGAGCAATTAGCAATAAGAGCTGAGCAATTAGTTAGAATTCATAGAGTAATTTGGAGATCACGTATGCCCATATAGCAACTTGCTACTGGAGAAAAAGGCAGCCATGCCTTCCCCTCACCCTCTGGCCACCCACATTTTCTCTCCTGAGTCAATGTCAAGCTCCTCATCAGACCACCTGGCAACCCACTGTGCTACACCAACTGAACACTTTCACTTTGTAGACTTCCTTTTCTTCTATTTCATCTTCCTAAACCAGGCAACTGTAGTATGAGACAACTGTCAGTTCTGGAATTAGGACAGACGGAATGGGCAGTAAGCAATGAAGATGGAAAGAACCTGCAGCAACTGTCTATTAGATCAGCTTCACAATCTGCAGTTCGGAGTAGTACTAACTCACCAGAGTGTCTGGGGTAAAACAAGCTATGAGAGGGGGAATGATTCAGTTAAAACACTTCCAACACAACTGAAAGACACAAACTATTCTTTTTTCTGCCCCAGAAACAGCTCCTCCAGAAGCCAACAAAAGAGCTTGATAACCATATTGTTCCAGCCGCTCTAGAGAAATCTGGTGCACGGATAGAGTGATTCTACTCATTGAATAACACAGGGAGCTGGCAAAATGAGGAGAGAGAAAGAATGCTTCATATAAATACAAAAGAAGGTAACAATTTCCATTCTCCACATGAACAGAAATTTTGTAAGAGGCAGCTAATGTAAAATAGCTTTCTACTTAGGAAGGGTAAGCGAGTTCCCATGTATTCTTCATTTTGTATGGGCACTTCCGAGAACTGTAACATATTTCTTCACAGTGTTATGTGAAATTATGCTCATAACTGAGGTATTTCACTGAAAACCCTATGTTTAATGCAAAAATAATGCTTGAATTTTACATTAGTATGAAAAGAAAACTGCCTAAGCCAAGAGCAAAACCAGAAGGGCATCATACCTTCACACTAATGACTCTTCCTGAACACTTTTGGATGGAACTAAAAATAGGTATTCAGTGAAACTGCATAGCCAATGGAGAAATTAACACAGCATGGCATACAGAACCTGACATAAAAGTTTAGGCCATCGAAATCTTTCAGGTAAAATCTTTTTGCATATTCCATAGCTCAGTTGAGGTCTGGGGTCGAGAAGTCCTCTCTTCGTCTTCCTCTGATCTACATAATAATAACTCTTGATCAGATGTTGTCCCATATACTTAAGTGCATTGGCTCCTCGTCTTTCTTCACTGTAAGAGTTGCTTTTTGTGCCTCTTGTTTGCTTTTCCCCTTGCGTACAGGGACAACCAATATTGGCACGAATTGGTCCTTTGGTTTAGCTGTAGTTATCTGTTGTCAAGGTTGGTGCAGCCACTGTGCTCGGGGGTTGAGTAGCACCAGCAGCTGCTGTATTTGTTGATGGGGTTGGTGCAGTTGCTATACTTGGAATTGGAGTAGCTGCGCTGCCTGTTGTAGTCAGAGTTTGAGTAGCTGCTGTACGTGTCACTGGGGTTGGTGTAGCTGTTGTATTTGTAGTTGGAGTAGCTGTGTTGCCTGTCGCTTTGCCATCAGTTCCAGACATCTTTTTCCCTTTGAAGGTCCTGGATAGTGTCAAACAGGGCTCTGTAAGCATAGGCCAAGCCCCAGCACATTGACATGATTTGTCCCTCTCTAGCATGACCAGGATGACAACACACCTCATTTAAGTGTTTTACTAGGGTTTTTTTTCGGATTTTGCACGTGTTCAGTGGTGAAGTTCCAAAAATGTCTGTTGCTAGCTTTTTAAAAGGTTATTACTCTCTTTACTGAGTGTAGGTATGGATGTTGGGTTGTCCTGGCAAAGAAACAGGTGTGTGTTTCAAGTGATCATAGTCTTTTCCTTTGTTCTAGAATTAAATTTCTGAATTGTTCTTTCTATCAAATTAAGTGTTGCTTTTCATCACCTTCAGGAATGTCTAAAAAAGCATACTGTCTTAGCCAGTATCCTAACAATTCTATTTAAAAAATATTTTGCTTTCAACCAGGTTTTATCTGTTTCTCCAAGTTTCAGGCAGAGAAGCATCTTCTGTTAACTCAGAATATATCTCTTTCACACTAAACAACTAGGTGAATAAGAACGTGTGCATCCATGCAAGGGGGATAATACAGAATACAGATAATAACACCTCATGTTTATCTAGATATTACACACACTAAGGCATTTGGGTAGTTCCAAAAGTTGGTGAAGAGAAAAAAGCCTGAGGCCACCTGTCAAGTCCAAAGATGACAATATACCTCCATTACCCCTCACTCACACAAAGCATATATTTACCCACCCCCCCAAAAAAAATTGTGAGACAAAAAAAATAAAAATAAAAATCCCAATTTAAAAAAAAAAAAAAACAGACAAATTGAGACATTATTGGAGCCCCTCTCTTCATTTATATAAACAAGAAAGAAAATGGAAAGTACCAAGTGGGAAGAAAAGACCTTGAGAAAAAGGAAGGAGTATTAAACCTTCAAAATTAGAGGGGAACTGTGAAAACCCATGCTTTTAAATATTATGTTTCTAACTCAATTTTTTAATGCTTCCACGTACAAAGTAAGATTTTTAAAAGCAAGCAATCAGAGGTGTCTTTCTAGGTGTGTCTTTCTAGCCAAATGACAAAATAAAGCAGCTAAGAAATCCACTTGCTCCAGAACAGTAAAGCAGTGCATCACGCACAGCAAAAATGCTGGTTAAAGTACTAACTGCCCCCTTTCCCTCTCAGAAGCTTCAAAATAACCAGAAAGCTGAGACTGTGCTGACTCAGGAGATGGCAGAATCGAGCCCACTTGGAAAAGTTTAACTCAGTAACAGCAAAGAGTCCATTAGAAAAAATTAAAGAATGAGTTAAAGCCATTAAAGTTTTCTATTTAATATTTGACATTTACATTTGCCCTTTGCACCAAAAGACTGGATTAATCAAAAGAAACTAAACAGTCGAAGAGCTTATTTCAGGTTTAATTAACACCATCCATTAAAAATCATCCAAAACTTGGAAGAGTGATAATGAGCTAAAAGATAAACAAAGAAAAAAGAGCAGCAGTAATGGGGCTTATTTGATCCACACTGATTCATTACTACAGGGGTTGCCAGACAAAAATTCAAAGTCATCACTGTCTCAGTGCATAACCTAGAGCAAAGACGTTAGACTCATTTTATTTTTAAACATCGGCTAGCTCTATACCTTACCATTGAGCAGTCAGGCTCTCCTGCTACACAATGGTGAAAGCAACTCAGTTGAGAACTACCTCTCATTTTCCCAGCTAATTTTTATGGCAGCCACTTATGCCTTCTGCTCTCCTCTCAGAAAGTAAAGTAATTGTCATTTTCAGAGTTTAAAAACACTGAAAGTTAATATAACAAAAGGAAGTTATTATGATTCTTTCATTTTATCATTCTGTACTTCAGACACAAACCTTCAATTATTTTACTATGCAACAAAGAATGTAATGTTGATTTTTATTTCTTTGTGAGTCTTGTACCCAGAAGGAATTTCTTTTTTTTTCTTTTTTTTTTTTTTTTAAAGAGCAATTAAGAAAGTTGCTGTTTCACTTTCCCGAAAGTTCTGTTTTGCCACTGTGGAAACAAGGTTTGCGTGAGTATCACCTATGTTTGTGACCACACAAATGCATGCCTCTATCTGTGATTTCGTTCCCTCTCTCTCTTTCCAGTATTTTTAAAAAACCTTCAACAATTTCAGACAAATTCACAGAGGAGTAGCCATCACAAAAACACAAGTTCTTTCAAATGTTGGGACATTAACTGGTCAGGTAGCAAGAACAAAACATGTGATTTTTCGTTTTAAGAAGCGGCCTCTTTTCTTAAACCCAAATTCCACAAGAGAGAATTGTGAATGCCTCATGCACAAGGAAGTCTTCGTCAACTTTTGCATCTTGTCAGTCACCATAAAATCCAAGCAAAAAGGATAAAGCCATTGCCATGACACTGTTTGTAGAAAAGTCTGTCTATAGTTTTAATTAGTCTTTTTCATTTCCCTTAGACAACTTTACCAAATCAACTACCAGAATGCACAGTGAATTCTCTGAAAAGCAAAGGACATCTCTACCCCACTTTTTTTCTGTTTGACTTTGATTCCCCTTTAGTAGGTCTTTTACTTCAATGCACATCAAGGTTATCTCAAAGTCCCACTGCAGTTGGCAACAAAACAAAATTAGAACTTACATATGATTTCATACCCCTCACTGTGTAACACTGCGACATTCCTAGATCACTGCTGGTTGTCACACATTCTTTGGAAAACAGAAAGAGGGACTGCCAAGTTGAAACGATGTCACTGGGTAATCAGCTAGTACCTAAAACGATACTCATGATGTCCAAGTACCAAAAAATTGGTCTGCAAAGGCTCCATCTAGCTACCTGAAATTAAAAACTTCTCTGAGCAAATTTACATCATCCAGAACAGACCTTTTCATGCTAGCAATAGAGTCTAACCAATTAAGTATAATACCAAAATAAAACAGAAGATTTATTTGAGCAAGCTCAAAAGAAAGCAATTCTTTGAGAGCATCCCTATCATTCACGTTGCAGATATTGCAGCTGAAAACATAATTTGATACTGTGAGGAATCAAACTTGTGAATGAGATAATCAAGTTGAGCATGTCTACATTTGTGTATTCAAGAACTGAGGGCAAATATTGCTTCAAAAGGTGGTTCAAACTCCAAAATTCACTCTTGAATTTCGACCAAGTCAGAAGGTACACTGCAATTACTGTTAGCCACCAAACAGGTGCATTAAGACGTGTTAAGATTTAAGTCAGAAGCATAATTATTTTATTTAAATTAAATAATGGAAGCTATGGCATAATATAATGCAATCTCATTTAGGAAAAAATGTGCCTTAAATAAATTAAAAAAACAATTTCATATTCTTTTACTTCAGGAATTTTGTCTGTTAAAAGAAGAGGTAAGTGTAGTAATATGGACACAACCTTTGTGTTGTTTAAAAATAAAAATTATAGCTCTAAACTCACATTACATTGAGAAAAATTCTTAGGTAACCAGGGGGTTGGTATGTTTGTTTTGAGAAAGAGATTTTTGGAGGGTTGTTTTTGGTTTGCATAACAACATGTACCTGTGGGATGCTTTTTGGCTGCAGTTCTATAAATAAGAGAATTCCAAAACACTAAATTTATCTCAGAGCTCTTTGTAGATTTATTGCAATCTGTTCTTAAGAGTGCTGATCCAGTTTTCAAATTCACAGAAACTGCCATGTTGCTCAAATGACAGCACAACTGGATGCCAAAGGGATAAAGCTGTGCAGAAGTCTAGATGAATGGACATTCACAGGCACCAGGATTATTCATTATCAGCACACAAAAAGATTTTGTTGGATTAGATGCTTGACATGCAAAGTGGGTCAATACTTCACTCAGACAGAAATGAGTGGGTGCTGATTCTGAATACTCTGTCCCAGCCAATTTTAGGCATACACCTTCTGTTCACATTCTAGAAAGATGAAAAAAGAAAAAAAACAAACCCCACAACAGTGAAGCTTCATTGCTGAAATAATTCATATTTAGAATTCTTGTTACATTCCAAGTTAAATGTAAAAAAAAAAATCTAAAAAAACCCCAGGTAGTGCTATGCAACGTTACCACAAAAATCCCAGAAGAGGCGTTTCTAAAGGGCATTCCTCAAATCTAAACTAGGTGTCTAACCACAGTATTGTCAGTTGCCAATAATCTCTTACAGAAAGATGTCTAAGCATGCAAAAGTGAAATTACAAAAACAACAGCAATAAAACAACCCACAACACACAAAACCTACATAGAATAGAGTAAGCCAGCACATGAAACCTGGCAGAATTTAAGGGGTTAACCTAAGGCCTTAGTGCCACCGCTAACAACTGCATGCCCTAGAGCGTTTAGAAGTTCACCTATAGGTTCACAGGAATTTTATTTGCAAAAACCTGTAAGATGAAATGGCAGAGAAGTAGCAGTTTTGAAAAAAACATGATTGGAGGACCTACATTTAACAGGGGGAAATGAGGCTGAAGTGTTGAAGTTGTTTTGCAATCTGTCTTAAATCTGAAAATTGACAGTCTCAGATGTAATTCCCACCCACCTTCCTTCCCACCTCTTAGCCATAAATAAGAATTTAACTAGTAAAAATGTTTGGAATCAAGTGAGCGTGTGTGTTACCATTCATAGCTGAGTGGATAGGACTTCCTACTATCTGTTAACAGGTACCACTAGTGAGTAGAAGACTGATGTCTGCAGAGTCAGTCTAAATTCATTAATTCTTTCTCCAGAAGGTTAGTCCTACCTTTCTTATCTAGATGGAAACACTTTTTTAATCAAAGGAGGGCCTACAGTCTTCCTGCATCTTACATGAAAGGATTACCTTTCTAATTTGTGTAAAAGAGAAGTGTGCAAGTGTCAAATCATGCAAAACCTCAGCAAAGAAATAAAACTGAACTCTTCCTCATATGCAGCCATGTACTGAATGTATAAAAAAAAAAAAGAAAAAAATAAAAAGAGATGAAGTCCAAAAGATGAAATCCAAAAGAACAGAAAGTTCTTGAGTGGATACCCCGGTTAATGAAATGCAAAAGGCCGTAACCACAGTAACAGTATAACATAAGGCCACAAATACAGGACAGAATGGAGAAAAGCTAGAAACTTGAACATAATGACCAACAGCAACTAAGAGTATCTACTGCTCTTGCCTGTAACACAGGGGAATTGTACTTCATCATCAGGAAACAATCTAGCTAACTGTGCCTGCATAATTGCCTAAGATCTATGGAGTAAAATCCTCCTGATTACTGATCATTCACTATGCAAGTATGCAATATGATCTGTTTAATGCACCACCATCCCTGCCTCCACCTCATAAAGCCAGCATGTCCTCTCTCCACTTTCTTCTTTCCCGTGACTGCCCTCAATTACCCTGTATTATTCTATGCATTCCCTAAAATGTTGGCTTGAAGCATATATTGAGCAATTACAGTCACAACCTGCTCAGCAAATAACACTGTAGAAAACTGAATCCAAGTCCACTCTGTTCTGAGACGGTATTGGAAAATTAGCACTCACTGCAGAAAAACATGATGAGTGGTGATTAATTAGCATCAAAACCAGAAGTGGTGGAAGAAAATGCTAGCTGTTCCCGAACGGAAGACAAAGCACAAGTCTCTTTCCAGTGTTTCAGAACTTTTAAAGACACAAAAATCTGATGCATCAATGAATATACCTGTGGTGGGCTGACCTTGGCTGGACACCAGTTACACACCAAAGCTGGTCTGTCACTCCCCTCACCAGCTGGACAGGGGACAGAAAAACGTAATGAAACATGGATCAAGATAAGGACAGAAAGACATCACTCATCAGTTACTGTCACAGGCAAAACAGATTCGACTTGGGGAAATTTAATTTATTACCAGTCAAATCAGAGCAGGATAATGAGAAATAAAATCAAATCCTAAAAATACCTCCTCCCACCTCTCCATTTCTTTCCCAGCTTAACTTTACTCCCTATTTCTCTACCTCCTCCCCTCCTGATGCAGAGGGATGGGGAATGGGGATTGTGGTCAGTTCATCACACATTGTCTCTGCTGCTTTTTCCTCCTCAGGGGAAGATTCCTCACACTCTTCCCCTGCTCCAGCATGGGATCCCTGCCACAGAAGACAGTCCCCCACAATATTCAACATGTGTCGTTTCCATGGGCTGAGGTTCTTCACAAGCTACTCCAGCATGGGTCCCTTCCACGGGGTGCAGCCCTTCACGAACAGACTGCACTAGCCTGGATCCCCTCAAGGGTCACAAGTCCTGCAGCAAACTAGCTCTGTGAGGGCTCTTCTCTCTATGGAGACACAGGTCCTGACAGGAGCCTGGTACAGCAAGGGCTTCCCACAGGGTCACAGCCTCCATCAGGCAACACCTTCCTTCTACGTGGGGTCGTTCCCAGGCTGCAGGTGGAACCTGCTCCACCAAGGACCTCCATGAGCTGCAGGGGCACAGCCTGCCTCACTGTGGGCTGCACCACAGGTTGCAGGAGAACCTCTGCTCCAGTGCCTGGAGCACCTCCTCCCCTCTTTCTTCACTGACCATGTGTCATGGTTTAAGCCGTAAAACACGCAGTTTGATCACTCACTTCCCCCTCCTTCTTCCCCCCCAACTCCAAGGTGGGGAGGGGGCTGAATGGGGAGAAGAATCAAAAGAATGTAACTCCCACGGACTGAGGTAAGAACAGTCCAGTAACTAAGGTATAACACAAATCACTATTGCTACCACCAATAACAATAATGACCAGGGAAAATACAAGGGAAGAGGATACAAATGCTCACCACATGGCAACCGAGCTGTGAACTCCCCTCTTGCAGGTTCCTGTCCCCAGTTTTTACCTCCTGGGCATGATGTGCTGTGTTATGGAATACCTCTTTGGTCAGTTTGGATCAGGCGCCCTGTCTCTGCTCCCTCCCGGCTTAGCCTCCTCCCTAGCAGAGCGTGAGACTCAGAAAGTCCTCGGCCAGACCAAAACATTCTAAGCAGTAATCAAAACCTCGGTGTTATCAACACTGTTCCCAAGCCGAAAGTCAAAAACACAGCACCGCACCAGCTACCAAGAAGGAGAAAAATGACTGCTACTGCCGAACCCATGACACCATGGCATCTGCAGAGCTGTTTCTCTCACATATTCTCACTCCTCCCTCCAGCTGCAATTGCTGTTGCAGAGTAACTTTTCCACCCTTCTTAACTATGTTACTCCAGAGGCACTACCACCGCTGTCTCTGATGCACTCAGCCTTGGCCAGCAGCAGGTTCATCTTGGAGCCAGCTGGCATTGGCTCCACTGGACATTGGAGAAGCTTCTAGCAGCTTCTCACAGAAGCCACCCCTGTAGCACCCCTACTACAAGAACCTTGCCACGCAAACACAATGCAATCTGACTCTGAACAACACATGGTATTCTTGATACACCACAATGCATATACAATAGGAATACTAGTATAAAGCATAAGCTTCATCCTATGCATAGTTTTCAATCAATTTCTGTCAACTTCAAATGCGTGTCTTGCATTAAGGAGGGCTATAAGATCAGGCACAGGTTGTACATCTTCAAAAAAGTGTTGAGAACAAAAAAAAGAACACCAAAATGAAATATATTTTTTAAATTACTAATCAGGAAGTGGAGGTGATAAGATTTACGATCCTCTTCTTTCCAGTGCTAATGAACAGAATAACTTTAAACAGCTACGTGAATGCTATGGCCTTATCTCTTAAATCCAGCCTCTAGTATTCAGGTCTAAGTTGATTTGACCAAAAAATTTTCTTCCCGGTACACAGGAGTACACAAACAACCTGTGGACAGCCTGCACAGTTATCCATAGATTCTTTCTATCAATTAAATTCCTACATTACAGTGATAAGTGAAATATACAGTGATACACGAAACCTTGTAACAAATACAACTTTTCTTTCCTCTACTATTAATAACTAAAATATCCTACTATTTAAACATAGAGCTCTTACACTACTGAGAAACTTGGTTAAAAGACAGTGACTCAGAACAGTGATGTCAAGTAGTTCGTTTGAATTTTAATGTGTAAAACAACGGGTTAAGAAAATTTAGAAGAAAATGACAGCTGTCAGGTGCCTAACTCCTCAACAACCCCAAGGCACTTAATTCCCATTGAAATACAAGGGAGTCAGTTACGTGTAGAGCCCTAGCAACTGTGTTGATTGAAAAGCCTTTTATTCAGAAATTGAACTGCACAAATGTCTCAGTTTCTATGAATTCTAGAACCAGAAAAATCACCTGCTGTTCCCTAGTACCCAGTTACCATTCCACCAAATGGGCTTTTAGTCATTGTAAAATGAAAATACCTAACGCCTCTAACACTGAGCCAACATAACCTGTCACAACAGCCTCAGCCACACAAAATACAGAAACTGACCCTTGGCGAGCAGTTCCAAAAGAAAATTTGAACCTTTCGCATGAGGGTTGGCTACCCAAAACATACACTGAAGACATGGAATCCATCACACCGGAATAAAAGAGATTTTGTACATAGTAAGCTTGATTAAGAACAAGTTAAATACTGAAAAATGCAGACTTGTGTCTCGGGATATTAATGCCAGAGTATAATATATGTGCATTTAGATGTAAAAACTGCATGAGAAACAGGATGATAAAATGGTAATAATCACGATTGCTTTAGCATTCATAGCTTATGCACAGAAATAGTAAAATATGCACATCTGTGCCTCTACAAATCGAGCAAGTGCATCTGTCTGAGACCACGGAAAATGTATCGCAAAAAATACAGCTCCCAAATGTCTGACTGCAGATGAAAATGTCAGAAACACTATCGGCCCGGGCTGTTCGCAGGACAGCTCTCCCCCGAGTGCCAGGCTTTCCCGGTGGGGAGGCATCCACCTCTCCCCCCTCCCTCAGCCGGTCTCGGAGGGGCAGCGTCTCGGCTCCCGCTCGCGGCTCAGCGCTGCCGCCCTGGAGACAGCGAAGCCTTGGGAGCGCCACCTCCCCAAGCAGCGCACGGATGGTCAGCCGGGACCGGGCCGCTGTCCCACACCGCGGGGCTCCGCGGCCGCCGAGGCGAAGTGAGAGGGGGGCCTCCGGAGCCTGGGGCCGCGGGTGGCAGGGCGAAGGGGCACCTGTTTCACGACCCGCGAGGGTGCGTGTGAACCGGAGGGCGGCGCATCCGTGGCGGGGCAAGGGGTCCCGCTCGCCCGCGGGGTGGCCGGGAAGGGCAGGCTGCGCGGAGCTCCGACACCCAGAGGGGCATGAAGAAGGGACACGAGGGCACACGCGTGGAGGGTCAGGGCAGGGCAGAAAGTGCCCTGTCTTCCCCTCCCCGGCCGGGCAGGCGCCGAAGCGGAGCCTCGAACTCATCGTCGCCCCTGCGCTCACCTGTGCTGCGCGGGGAGCTGCGGCCATCGCGGGGGCACCCCCACCGCTGCCCGCCGCGGAGGAACCTGCCGGCAAGTGTGCGGCTTACCTCGAAGAGGGGACCGATCTTATTCTTCTCCAGGTAGGCTTGGATCCTGGTCTGCTGGTGAGACGCCATGAAGAGCTCCGGAGGCGGGGGCTGGAGCTCCTCTTCCCCGGCGGCGGCTGCAGTGTCTCTGGCTGCTCGCGGTTCACTTTCCGCCGCCCAAAGGCTGCCACAGCGGGAGCTGGGGGAGGCGCTGCGGAGGGGCGGCAGCCCGAAGTCTCCGGGACGGAGCTAACTCAGGTAACCGGGGGGCGGGAACGGGTAGCCGGGTGTCAGTCGCCCGCTTAACTGGGCGCGTGGCGGCGGCGGGATGTCTCCCCCTCAGGGAGCAGCAGGCGGGCGCTGCCTGGAGCGGAGCATGGTGCAGAGAGGAGAAAAGCTGCAAAAGCAGCGCCGAGCCCGCTCCACTCCGCGCTCTGTGTCCGTGCGGCTGTCTGACAGTGGCTGTCCGTGTGCGCCAGGCAGCGCCTTGGTTACCGGAACAGCCGCGGCTCGAGCTGCCGCCCTCCCCACAGCGCCGCTCCCGAAGCCAATGGCTGGGGGCTTCTGTCAGCACCGCGGCCGTTTGCTCCCGGGCTCCGGCGCACGAAAGGCGGGAGCGAGGGAAGGGGGAGGAGAGCGGGCGGAAGGCGGGGGCTGTGCTGCCTCCATCCCTCGGCAGGCGGGCTGCTCCCCTGGCGCGGCCAAGTACCCGCTCTCCGCGGGCTCTGCCTACGCCCCGCCGTGTTCCAGGGACCCCACCTGGCTCCGCTTCCCGGCGCTGGGAGGCCCCCGGGTGGGCGCCGCGGGGTAGGGAGGACTCGAAAACTTCAGCAGGCGGAGGGTCAGGAGGGAGTGAAAGGAGTCGCTCAGCGAGCAGGGAACCGGGGTGCAAGGACTGCAGCCAGCGCATTCCCTTCCTGTTTAAATGGTTTTTAAGTCTTGAAACGCTCCGTTTTTTATTAAATGAAATCCCTAGTTAGTGACACTGAGCAACTTAATACAACAATTCCAGTAGCTATGTGTAGGTGCACTGTGGTCTCAGGTTGTGTTGAGTTCCCTCAGCCAAGGCTGTTCTCCAAAAACCCGGTGGAGTAAATGAGAAATTTCCATCTGGCTTCAGGGAGCGGTGAAGTAATAGCTACATCAAAGAAGCAGTATTTATTCTTTCTGCACTTCAAGTAATTAGGTCTCTACCTTTTTCTGGAGGCAGGGTCATAACCAGCTTTTATCTCTCTTTAGAGAAGAAGGGGCAGAAACATGCTTCTTGGGGTTTGACACTTCTGTTCTGCAGTCACTGATTGTGCTGTACCGGCATTCACCTATTTAAACAAACAAAAAAAAAAAAAAAAAAAAAAAAAAAGAAAAGGAAAAAAGAAACCAACCAAAGCTCACACACAAAAAAATCCCCACAAAAAAAACCCACAATGAAAAAGACACATTATTCATAGGAATTTTTTAAAAGCACAAAACATCTTGGAAGAATATTGTGAATATTCAGCATGTTCACTGAATCAGCCTGTCTGCTCCCAGTCAAGCAGTATGCTGCAAATGCAGGAGTACAAGCCTTTCCTGATTTGGAAACTCTTAATTTTGTCAGGAGTCAAAAGATCATGAATTATGCTACCACAGCCACCGACTGTTGTTTGATTTCAGAGTCCTCTTTGCTGACCGAAAACTCACACCTCTACATTGGAAGATGTCAGGTGTAAGTGTATTATAAAAGGGAGCTTGCAGTGCGCCCTGTAACATAAGCAATAGTAATAATAACCACTAATTTCAGGCAGTGTTATTTTCCATAGTGGCCACCAAAAATGGCCTTTGTAAATTTGGATTTTTAGGTAGTTTTCTAAAATTCGTATCAGCTCAGAGTTTCAGCAGATCGTCTCCAGCAAAGTACAGCTGCTTTGCCTTGTGCCACTTAAATAGTATGGTGCTAAGCTAGTTTAATCAGCCTAAGGAGGATCATACAATCATAAGGGTAATTGACGGTGATACAGGTTCTCTGTAGTGGCTCTGATGATTCCCATCAGATGAGGATGTCTGTAAAATTTCACAAATCTCACCAGAACCCAGACTGCTCCAATAGATAGGAGTCTCCCACTTTGCAAAATGATGCTTCCCTCCCTCCCATCATCCAAAAATGAGAACATATGTTTGTATAGCCCTACACAGCCTGACTTTTTGAAGCAGTGGTACTTCCAGACCTGACCGCTCCAGGACCTGCAAACTGTTGCTGCTCTATTTGACCAGTAAGAGGGCTGAAGAAAACAAACAAGGCTATCAGCAATACAAATAAAAAAGAGAACTTATTAAAGGAGGTTTTAAAGTTAACAATAGCTGTCTATGGTTGCATATTGTGCAGTTAGGTAGATCCCAAAATCTCACAGTTAAGACCTCAGTATTTTGGGTGTTGGTTGTGGTTTGTTTTTCTTTCTATATTTTTTCCCCTCCCATCCCTCCTCCAATCACAGGGTGATTGAGGTTGGAAAGGACTTGTCTTGCCCCCTGCTATAGAAGGGTCGCCTAGAGCTGGTTGCCCCAGCCTTACTTCCAGATGGCTTTTGAGTCTCTCTGGAATCTGTTGTCATTTTTGCTTCCTGTTTCCCACTCCTTCTTTTGCCTCTCTGAATTTTCACCCAGACATTCAACCTAGACTTTCCAGTTGGCTTGGAAGACACACTAGCAATATTACTGTGGCTGGGAAATCTTCCAAGGCCAAATGCAGAATTAGCTTTCTAAACAGACATCTTCTAATCCCACAGCTCCCATAACACTTAATTGACAGGTTTTCCTTTGATACAGATTAGGCACTTCAGGGAGACAAAAACACAGTTCCTTACCAAGAGCTTCATGTTACTGTTTCCTAGTTGAAGATCTCCAGCAGCTCCCTGACAGAAGGCTCTCTTGAGTGCTGAAGTATGAGAGTGCAGGTGTCTCCTGCATCAAGCATAGGCTCAGTGACATGACAGAATAGGAAAAGGAATTTCCTTGTTAGCACGTTTTTTTCTCAGCACAAAAACTCATGCTAGATATAAGACAAGCCACAATAAGATGAGCTATCAATAAATAACTGTGATTTGCGAATTAGGACAGAGAGCTGGGTATGCCCTTTCTGTGCTCTCAGTTATTCAGGGGAAAAAAACCCAACAAAATTAATTAAGATATCTTAAGATGGTTTTAAAAACTGATATTAATACAGGTCATTTAAAATTAACTTTCATTTCAATACCAAAGGATCACAGATTAAAAATAAAAAAAAAAATCTCTTGGATTATATTTACTGATTTGGCCATGCATAAATTTATATTGCTCTTAGTAATCTTTTTTGTATGAGCAACTGAACACTAAATAACTTTACAACCCAAGTAATAAAATCTATTCTCTGTATCGTGCTTTGCTACGGTCCTCATTTCATTTGGTAAATGTTTTTCTTTAAAAAGCAGTATTACAGCATGCACATCTACATAACACTCAGGACTGAACCTCAAGATCAGATACCACTGCAAGAATTTGCACAGAGGCATCAAAAATGACAGGTGTCCCAATTTTGAATCATGTGAAGCACATAAAGTAAAAACTTTAGGATTCTAAAACAATAGAGAGATGGATTAAAGAACAGAGCTAATTTTAAGATGGTTGTGACCACACTCAGTTCTTATTCTGTGTCCACACCTGTGATACATGAGCTCCATGCTTCTTACCATTGTGTGTTGGTGGTTTCTCCATCCTTCGCTCTTCTCACTAAGAGGATTGTGTATGTTTTGGTATGCTGCTTCTGGTTTGACTGTCTTAGTTCAAGGACTTAACTAGAGTAGGGGCCCATTAAGTAATTCTGTAGTGTTCTACATAATTTCAGTCCCATCATCCATTTTTCAGGAATAAGATTGCTGCAGTTCCAGTGCTGAGCTCCAAATTTTCAAAGTTATGGGCACTTGCAGTACCCATTCATCATTCCTAGTGAAGTTACCCAGACTTCACATGCAAAGAAGGTGTTTTTTGGAAGTCAGAGCTACCACTGCTTAGCAGAAAATGAAACTGATGACTTGGCTGTCTGTGAAGGTGCTCTGTGGGTCACAAATACACAGTGCCAAGTCAACAGTTTTTCTCCCTGCTGGCTAAAATTTTATCCATATGCTCTGTAGGAAGTTTATTTTCTGAGATGGCATCTGGAGTGCAAAAGAGACATTAAGATCTAAGAGAAATCTGTAGTGTCAATATATGAATTTATTACAGACCTTTACATGGCTTTCTAGCTCCCATTATGTGCTTTATGTTTCCGCTATCAAAAGTAATCAGAAATTCCTTAGTGAACCTTTCACAAAACAATTAGGGAAAGATAAGGGAAAAAAGAACACCTAGCAGGCACATTAAAAGAGGTAGCATTCATCAAAACCTGGCGATGTTTTCTTTATAGAGATTTCAATTTTGTCAGTTTCCTTTTATATAACTTTAAAACAAAGAATTCTTCCTTACTGTGGTTCTGTCTATTGAGTTTGATATTCTATGCAAAGTCATTATCTAGTTCATGAACAACTAAAAGAGCCATTAGTTAACAGCTAAATGCAGTTTTTAAAAGTATGCTTGTACTTAAAAAAAACACAACTGAAGTTACCTTTAAGAAAATAAAACCCCTGAGCTCCTGCACTTTATACATGAGGCATTATATTTTACTGCTAAAGCATAGCCTTGGAACATTTTAAATCCCTACTGTAAAATTCTCTGAAACAGCACACACACATGTGCATATGCACACACACACTTGATGAATATTGCAGTGCTTAAAACTGTTTAAAATCCAAGTCTAGCAGTTCCTGACCTAGAAAGCTGCCATTTAGCTTTTATTTAGCATTCCCCTGAAAATCGGTCTGCTCAGATAGCGTCTTCTCAAAAGAAATTGAAGCATCTTAATACATTGTACTGAAATATCCAATTTACATTTTAGCCCATATGGAGTTACCACACAGAACTGGCAATAACATCACCAAAGGGCTCATGCTAATTATTTGGTATACTTAATTTTGTTTGGTGGGGTTTTTTAAACCTACTCAGAAAAGGATGATATCTCCCCAAGCATCAGCTTGAATTTAGACAGCCTTGAATATCCTTTCTATGGTTTTCTGTTTGCACGGAGGTAAGAGCCATACAACTCCAAAACCTGGGCTAGTCTCAGGCTTGAAAAGGGCAAGGTTTCCTTTGCATCATCATTCTAGAGAATTCAGCCCACATTGTGGATATCTTTTCCTTTATACACTGTGATCTTGGCCACAAACACTCAGCCTCTGTGGTAAAACATTCCCTATTCCTTGCAGGGCATGAGCCCTTGGGAGCTTAAAAGCTTCTGTTATCCTCAGGCTCTCAATAGAGACAAGAACAAATCACTGGAAAATCCAAAATTCATAAACCCACACTGTGCTTAAGGAGAATGAGTGACCACCTCCTGGACTCTTATTCTCAGATATTATTTAGGAATGCTCTTCTCATCCTATTCAGAGAAAAATCCATCCAGACTTGAAAAAAATCTCTAATACCATATTACCAATCCAACCATTAATAGAAACCACTACTCTTTTAAGACTTTATTGCAGCTTATATCCATTTTTAGCACATTTATAGTTGTTTTCCTTCTGTTTGGCTATACATACAATGCATAAGTAAAAGGAAAAGTAGCAGTACTTATGAGCCCAATAATAATACAGCAGGATCTGACTGTATATATTAAATAAATTTAAAGGACAAATCTACTTTGAGATTTCACAGTTTAAGTGCAGTACAGGAAACTGCAGACAGGCACTATTAGGAAGCCAGCCTGGTAAGCAGAGCTTTTAGTACCCTCTTGAAGATGGATGGGCAAGATTCATATGCAGCTACAATAACACTAAGGTACTCAAATAATTAAAGACTTACAACACCAACTGGCAGTTACATTATTTTTCTTTTCTGAGAGGTACATTATTTTTCTGAGAGATACAAATACTAATTGAATTATTTGGTAGTGGCTAAGAGCATAATAATGCAGGCCTTCAAAAATTGTTCATTTCCCCTCCCTCTGTAGCACTGCCAGACCACAGAGCATTTGTCTATTCACTGTTGGCATTCTAGTGGCATGGATGGCAGCGGGGACTGAACCAAGACCTTTTGGCATGTACTATTGTCCCGAATCTGGTCTAGTTCTTCCAGCCCGTGACTAGTAACTCAAATATACAGACCAGCCACTAGAGGGGAATAAAGAGTCACACTCTGCTGACGGGTTGTAAAACTGCTTTGCAGGAAGATCTCGGACATGGCCATGAACAAGTGCTGTACCTGACTCAGCTGGCAACACTGCTTCATGCTGTAGTCCCTGCGTAATTGTAATACGTGCGTATTGCATTTGGACAGCAAAGTTTACTTGAGGGTCTATAAAGCTGGAATATGTTTGTATATCCACCACATAATTATTATAAATGTCTGTACTGCTAACTGTATCCTGATTACTTGCAGTGGTATAGTCATGTAGGCTCTGAACGACCAAGCATTTCAGCATGATTTTTAGCTGAAAACAGAAATGTAAGTTAGTTTTTCAGGTCTTTAAAGGCAAACACATTTAAAGTGTATCACTTTTTCAGGGTGGGGAAGCAGTCAGCCGGGATGTGTTACAACTAACTCTAGCCTAGGAAGGCTCTTAAGCCTTAGCTGTCTGTAAGACTCTCTGCCACCATGAAGCTGTTGAGGTCAGATAACATTACTGAAGCTGCTAAAGCGTGAACCAGTGTGGAAGACAATCTAGGTAGGGGAAGTTCAGGACAACTGGTTTTCAGATGATCGAGTTAGCTTTTGTGTATACAGCTTAGACTCCTCTGCTTTCTAATAACACAACATCAGTGAAGCATTCGCCTTACTCACCAGGAATCCCCCAAGTGCCCAGGAAGCTGTTTTCCAGGTTGCTTTTTATTACCAGAACATACCTAAGAATGACCAGGATTATGCTGAATAAGCATGCCAGTAATGCCAACTTCCAACATTTAAAAAAGAAAAAATAATAAATATGGTTCTAAGCCAAAATCATCAAGAGAGACCTTAAAATAGATTGTAAACCTTTGAATTTCACAGTTTCAAAGCTTCTGGGAACCCCTTCTGTCCTGACACAAACTTGAGATATCTAGTAACTCTTTCTGCAGTGAAAGCAAAGATTCTTTAGCAGCCATTTGACTGCAGGAACTAGAGGTGGAAAAAAATTTAACACTAAACATGGAAAGAGTAATGGTAAAAAATACATGAGTTGGCAACATCACTGTATCTTCTTTTCCAGGCCTAGTGGAACTGGATCTGAAGACAGCACCTAGGGACAAGAGCTTAAAAATGGGAAATGTACTAACCTGAAGATTGCTATCTTCAAACAAAAACCCATGCAAAGAGGCGAGTGTTGCTTTTTAGTGAGAAGGAGGCTAGCAATGATTCCATTTAATTTCCTGTAGTAGGAAGCTTAGCAACTATTTGGTAATAATACCTCCTTAGATGATTACTGCTTTTACTTGGAGGGATGTGAAATTAGAGGAAGTCCTTGAAATATTAATGCCAATGCCCATTACAGTCCTTGAAGAGGAGAACAAGGACCTTGGACTGAATTTGCCATTGAATGCTTGCCTTTGGCAGCATTTCAGCCATCACACATGCATCTGATTCTTCCTAAAGGGGAAAAATTCTTGGCTTGGGATTCATCCCCTTGGGTTTGTTTCACATGGAAAATGCTGGACACACGGTTACTTTATCATGGCTGATTTATTTAACTGGAAAGAGATTGATATTCCTGCTATGAAAGTAACTGGAGTTTAATATTTCTGCATCTACCTGCATTTATAAAGTTTCAACTGACTTTCCTAAAGCAGCATGTGCACAGGTCTTCATAGGCTGCTGTCTTGATAATGAGTTGCATTTTCCACTCAGTACACCAAATCTTAGCCATACAGCTGTCTCCCACTAGCAATTATGAACTTAAAGCATTTAAAATAATATGCATTACAATAAGAACATAAACCAGACAATTAGCAAAAAGGTAATTGAATTTGTCTCCTGTCCCAAAATGCATGGAAAAGCTTGGGTTGTTATTAGTAACATGACATCCCTAATAACATTTTAAAATGTATTTTTAATCTAGGATTAATTTTTGGGCACTTAATAAAGCAATTTACATTTCATAAGCCTCATTGTCCTAAAAAAAATTTTAAATAAAGGATTATCTTCTGCAGCAAAATTGAAAAGCTCATTTGGAGACTGAGTTACGGAAGTGCCTGAGCTTTTTCAGGAAAATATGTGGACGGTTATTTTTTTGGAAACTTTTTTTCACGCAAATAGGGGAATATTTTGTCTATTGTAGAGAAGTATTTCAGGTTCAGTCATATTCTTATGAGGAAATTTAAATTCAGAACTCTACATATAAAGAATAATACATGGGTTAGCACTTACTGGCTTCCCCTCAAAAGAGTAAAGCATCAAATATAGGCCACATGTATTATAGAGATACTAATTCAGTGCTTATAAACAACACTGCAATTAACTGTTAATGCTGTTAAGTGTTCTACAAGTCGAAATTCTAATCATTGGCTGACCTGCTTTAAATCTTACTAGTGTTCACATGAATTGGAGCACAGTTCTGTTCTGTTTGGATTTGTGGTGTCAGTCTTGACTATTCATGGGAAATACTTGTGCCATTGACCAGTTTGTGATTACAGGGTGTTTTTCATAATGCACTATGGAAATTCAGCATAGTGGCTTTCTTTTCAGCAAGAACTATTTTCTAATTGTTAGGTAAGCATTAATACATGGCTTAAAAGACTCTTATTTATGGACTTCAGTACATTATCAAAGATAAGCATAACATTTTTTCCTTTTTTTTCCTGATTTTTCTTTTAAGGCTTTCCTGCAAATGCTGTAGGGAAAAGATTTTGAAAAATAAACGGGGATACTCAAGATTGTAAATTTACATCCAAATTTTCTCCTGATGAGGGACCTTGACACACTTGTGAGGTGGGCTGATGCCAACCTGATGAAGTTTAACCATGCCAAGTGCAAGGTCCTTC